>CAUYLG010025580.1:0-183709 GCA_963573385.1 Cacajao melanocephalus
AGACTGCATTCTAGCCTGGGCAATAGAACAAGAATCCTGTTCTCTCTCCCTCTTTCTCTTCCTCTTTCATTCTCTCTTACATTCTTTTTTTTCTTTCTTTCACTCTCACTTTCTTTCCTCTCTTTTTCTTTCTTTCAAAAAAAAAAAAAGAAAGGTAATAACTTCATTATTATGGCATAACAATTAATGTAAGGTGCATCAACACAAACATTTAAACTGACGATTACAAATACGAGAAAAACATTAATACACTACTAGGGACTTACTTCATTTATGTAAGATTTTTTCCCATCTTCTGTTCATCTGGAGAAAAACAAGGTAAATTAATCTTTTGTTTTATCGGGAAATAACTTCCCATTTCCCCGCAAGTTTTGAAATTTTGCAACTTCTCATAAGCATAAAAGAATCTCAGCATTTCACTTTGACCCATTTCAAATTTGTATGGCAGATTTCCATATGCTGGGAATTGCAAAGTGCCTGTTCTTAGCACATGATACCTACCATCTGCCCTGGCCATCAGGATAGGGTCCAGATAGTTCTCTAACGTAATATTATAAAGTGAAAGCACTCTTGGCATTTATGTAATGTTTTTGCAACATTTTGCAGGTGACAAATAAATTCTAACTTTTCAAACTGGGGCTCATCTAATTATACGCATGAGAGTACTTTTCTCGTGCTGTGTATTCAACTGTGTATGCTTGTACCTGCTCACTCATCCCCCACACCCACCCTACACAATCTGTTTGACTAAGATTGGATCATGTGAGTGCTGAGAAAGGCTAAAGGTTTGGTACCCATTCAAAATGATATTTTCAAAGTACTTATTCAACATTTATTAGGTGGAGTTGGGGAAAACTTATATTAAGTATGTCTCTCTTTATGCTTAGTTAATAAACAGGGTTAGTTCACGCACTAAATAAACATATCATTTTCACTTGCGTCAGTCTTTCATTTTACAATTTTGTGGTTCTCATTAAGGAACAGCATTAGTTATTCATATTCAGGAGGGCAGAGGTAACTCTCACAGATATGGTTACAAAGTTACAAAACAGATTTCAAAGTTCTTTTATTTACTTTCATGTTGTTAAAACATTTCTCACTTTTCCATAGTTCTTTTTTTCAGTTCAGTTTTCTTTTATTACTTACCAAACCAGGAAAATGCTTAGAAAGCACAGTAACAACTTTTAAACTTAATATTAAATATAAATCAAACAAATCACCAATTGCCAATAAACACACCTATGTAAAATACTACTCAGTGTAAGCATTTCAGCTGACAGTGACCTATCAAATTCAGGCAATTCTAAAATAGGATGGTGGTGGTGCTTCCTGTTACACTGTGCAAAATATTCAACAGAGAGAGTTCAGAAATGCCAGTGATTTTTTGTTATTGTTATAAAAGCATTCAATAAAGATAGTTCAACAATGGCAGCAACTCTTACTGTTATGTCCTTCCTATCCCACCTTGGGGGCCTTGTAATAATTTCTGCTTGCAAATCTCCTACGTGTAATATGTGGAAAGCTAAGTTCACAGGTGCCATGTTTCCCATTTATACCACTGATGTTCCAGTACAAGGTGCCTGGGGAAACTGCCATTCCTTAATCCAGCTCTGCTTCCCCAGACGTACACATGCACCCATCAATCCATCTGTTAGGCATTAAGAATTACAGTAGTATAAAGAACAATCCTTTGGTGTACACGTTTAAATGTGAAATGTTAAATATACACTGAAGGATTTGAATCAAGGATCTGGCAAACATGACTCTATTCCACATCTCATTCAGCCCTGTCTGGATGTCAGAATGCATCAGTCATTTTGGATTTATGTATAATGACAGAAATCAAGTCATGACCCATGTAGTCTCAAAAGGCTACTTAGATGATGATGAAGATAAACAATACTCCCTGAAGTATGGCTGATATTTCAACCTTATTAAGAATATACATTAATGACATTTTAAATATCTTAAGTCAGTGATTTTGGCCACTGTATTGCAGCATGAATTTAGGTTATTTCAACAGAGCCAGTTCAATCTTAAATCATTATTTCTAATGCATTCTAGAAATGCTTTTTTTTTTTTTTTGTAAAGTGACATTATACAACACTTCCAGAAACCACAGAATGTGACTTAACAACCAATTACTTGTACAGTTTGCAAAACAAGTAAACCTCTCAGTAGTTGGGAGCTTGGCTGAGAGGCTTAGGCTTGCCCCTGGCATGGTACCTTGCTCTTCTTCATGAGTTCACATTGCTTTCTAGCCTGCTAATGCACTGGCCTTATGAACACAGATTCCCTAAATGCTCTCCAAGAGTCTGATATCACATTCAGAGTTAACACATTTTTTCCCCTTGCTACAATTCTGCAGTTTTCTTCAGTCATTCATACCCAACCAATTGCTGTCAACAGGCATCTTCACATATGAATGTTAATAACGCATTATTAAAGAGTTCCTGGTAATTTGTTTTGTGGGTAGAGTTGATGAGGGGTGACTACAGGAAGGGAAGCCAAAGGAAAAATATTTCAACTACACTGGAAGCTGACCTCTGGAAAGCAGTCAGAGAGAACAGACAAAGGAGCCAGGCAAACTCCTTTTGAATAAGACGGTGTGTATTACAGCTAGGAAGGGCCAACAGAGTAGATTGCACTGTGACCAGCCCAGCTAAGAGCAGTTGAAAATATTAGTCATGAAAATACAGATGCCCACTGTATGGATTGCCCTCACATTTTCTCAGTCACTAATTGAGACAGAGCTTCTCTTGGCAATTGAGAAAGATCAAAAACGGAACTGATTTTTCATTGGCAAAAAGACTACATAACTAGCAGTAACATCTTTGTTAGTGCCTCACTTGTCATCAGCTAGAAAGGTCAGGGTTTTTTTTTTTTTTTTTTTTTTTTTTGCAAAAAGCTTAGGAACAGGATTTGGGTACTTTCTAAAAGAGTGAAGCAAAAGCAGACTTACAGCTCCTAGGAAGTTCACATCCAAGAATTCCCTGTAATAGAAACTCGATTCTTTTCCTCCGTAAGAATGTGTTTCAGAAATTTAGTATGGTAACTAACTAATTCTCATAAATTGTCCTCAGTAGTTTTCTCACAGACTTTCATATGATTCCCAAAATAAATCAGTAGCATTCTGATCTGTGCTTTCTACTTCCACATGGTACTTCGCTCCATAAACATAATACGATGAACATTATGTACCACTACCTTTATTTACTCACTTCATCAATATCATCCACAAAACGTATTTGATGCACAGTTGCAAATAAATATTAAGCTTTACATTTTGTAATAAATATTTCTGAGTAATAAAAATGTTCTGAGTGATCAAAAAATTTGATGATATTTGATGACTGTATTTGAAGTAATGCATGTTTACATTTTTCAAAATATGTTTTACACGATAAACATATATGGGATCTAACTAAACTAAGGAGCTTCTGCACAGCAAAAGAAACTATCATTAGAGTGAACTGGCAACCAACAGAATGGGAAAAAATTTTTGCAATCTACCCATCTGACAAAGGGCTAATAACCAGAATCCACAAAGAACTTAAACAAACTTACAAGAAAAAAACAACCCCATCAAAAAGTGGGCCAAGGATATGAACAGACACGTCTCAAAAGAAGACATTTATGCAGCCAAAAAACATATGAAAAAAAGCTCATCATCACTGGTCATTAGAGAAATGCAAATCAAAACCACATTGAGATACTATCTCATGCCAGTTAGAACAGCAATCATTAAAAAATTAGGAGACAGCAGATGCTGGAGAGGATGTGGAGAAACAGGAACACTTTTACACTGTTGGTGGGAGTGTAAATTAGTTCAATCTTTGTGGAAGACAGTGTGGCAATTCCTCAAGGATCTAGAACTAGAAATACCATTTGACCCAGCAATCCCGTTACTGGGTATATACCCAAAGGATTATAAAACATTTAATGATAAAGTCACATGCACACACATGTTTATTGCTGCACTCTTCACAATGGCAAAGACTCAGAACCAACCCAAATGCCCATCAAACATACACTGAATAAAGAAAATGTGGCACATATACACCATGGAATACTATGTAGCCATAAAAAAGGATGAGTTCATGTCATTTGCAGGCACATGGATGAAGCTGGAAACCATCATTCTCAGCAAACCGACACAAGAACAGAAAAGCTAACACTGCATGTTCTCACTCATAAGTGGGTGTCGAATAATGAGAACACATGGACACAGGGAGGGGAACATCACACACTGGGGCCTGCTGAGGGGTGCAGGGGCTAGGGGAGGGGTAACAGGGTTGGGGGATTGGGGAGGGCTAACATTAGAAGAAATACTTAATGTAGATGACGGGGGGATGAATGCAGCAAATCACCATGGCACGTGTATACCTATGTAACAAACATGCACATTCTGCACATATACCCCAGAACTTAAAGTATAATAAAAAATCAAATAAAAATTAAATTTGAGTGTTATATTTGTGTGATAACAAATTTAGACCAGTTGATAACAGAATACATGCCTTAATAAATTTTATTGTTTACCAGTCCATCTTCAAAAGTTCGTCATATTAACTACAGTCAGAAATTGGTTCCCAAAGTTCATTATATTTATTATAGCCAAAAACAGGTTGTAGGAAGTCCATTGTATTTATACAATTAAAAATGGCTCAACCTGTTATGGGGTACAAGATTTCTTTTAGGATGGTGAAAATGTTCCAAAATGAGATTATAATGGTTGTACACCCGGAACATAAATGAAAAATTTTATACTGCTGAATTGTACACTTTAAATGAGTGAATGTTATGGTATGTAAATTATATCCCAATAAAGCTATTTTTTAAATGGGTCAATCAAGGACACTAAGAGTTGTTTATTTGAAAAGTTCAAAAAAAAAACTGACAAACCAACAGCTAGATTAACTAAGAAAAACTCAAATAAATCAAATCAGAAACGAAAGAGGAGGGATTATAACTGATGCCACAGAAATTAAAGGATAAGAGACTACTATGAAAAATTATATGCCAACAAATTAGGTAACCCAAAAGAAATGGATTAATACCTAGAAACATACAACCTACCAAGACTGAACGATAAATAGAAAGTCTAAACAGACCTATAAGTAGTAAGAAGATTAAATCAGTAATCACAATTGTCCCACTAAGAAAAGTCCAGGGCGAGATAGTTTCACTAGTGTATTTTAGCACACATTTTAAGAATTACCGCCAATTCTTCTCAAACTCTTCCAAAAAATGAAGAGGATAGAACACTTCCAAACTCATTTTATGAGGCCAGCATTACTCCCATTGCTAAATGAGAAAAAGATGCTACAAGAAAGGAAAATGACAGGCCAATATCCCTGATGGGAATCCTCACTTCCAAGGAGCATATGCCAAAGTCCTCAACAAAACATAAGCAAACCACATTCAACAGCACATCAAAAGGATCATATACCATGACCAAGTAGGATTTAACCTGGAGATGCAAAGAGGGCTCAACATATAAAACACAATCAATGTAATACACATTATAGAATGAAGGATAAAAATCACACAATCATCTCAATAGAAACAGAAAAAGCATATGACAAAATTCAACTCTTTCATGATAAAAAGCACTCAACTAACTAGAAATAGGAAAAAATTACCTTACCATAATAATGGTCACATATGAAATGGGCCACATAGCCCACTGGTAGCAATTTACTCAATGGTGAAAAACTGGAAGTCTTTCCTCTAAGATCCAGAACAAGGCAAGGATGCTCGCTCTTGCCACTTCTACTCAATAGAGTACTGAAAGCCCTAACTAGAGCCATTAGGTAAGAAAAACAAATAAAAGGCATCCGTATTAGAAAGGAAGAAGTAAAATTATCTATGTTCACAGATTATATAACCTTATACAGTATACAGAAAACCCTTAAATTCCACCAATTTTTGAATAAAAATCTATTGGAATAAATGAACCCAGTAAAGTTATAGGATGCAAAATCAGTGCTCAAAAATCAGTTGTGTTGCTATACATTAACAATGAACAATTCAAAAAAGAAATTAAGAAAACAATCTTATTCACGATACCATCAAAAAGAACAAAACTTAGAAATAAACTTAACCAAGAAAGCGAAAGACTTATACACTAAAAACTACAAAAGATTGCTGAAAGACAGAGGACACAAACAAATAGGGAAAAAATCCTATGCCATGGGTTGGAAGACTGTTAAAATGTCCTTTGAACAAAGGAAATCCTGTCATAGACTATAATGTAGTTGAACCTTGAAAGTATTAAGCTAAGTGAAATAGGCCAGTCACAGAAGCACAAATACTGCATGATGCCACTTATATGAAGTTATCTAAAATAGTCAAACTTGTGGAAGCAGAGAGTACAATAGTGGTTGCCAGAGGCTGGAGGGAAAGGAAAATAGGAAGCTACTGTTCAATGAGTATAGAGTTTCGGTCATGTAAAATGAAAAAGTTCTAGACATCTGCTGTACAACATTGTGATTACAGATAATTTGTACTACATCAACATTTGTTAAGAAGGTAGATGGGCCAGGCACCGTGGCTCATGCCTGTAATCCCAGCACTTCGGGAGGCCGAGGCAGGTGGATCACCTGAGGTCAGGAGTTCAAGACCACCCTGGATAACATGGTAAAACCCCATCTTACTAAAATACCAAAAAGAAACGGGCATGGTGGCAGGTGCCTGTAGTCCCAGCTACTCAGGAGGTTGAGGCACAAAAATTGCTTGAGCCCTGGAGGCGGAGGTTGCAATGAGCCGAGATTGCGGCACTGCACTCCAGCTTGCGCTACGGAGTGAGACTCTGTCTCAAACAAACAAAAAAATTTACACATTTCTTTCCACCATAATAACAAATAAAAGTGTCAGCTGTCCTAGGAATACAGGATATCAAAGGTGGGGCAACAAGGCGTGTGGTGCTTTTCTTAGATTACTTTGACAATAAAAACTTCTATCTTTGTTGCTGCTGGAATCGTATTTATTGAAAAGCAGCCTCTCTACCCTCCTCACCCATCAGGAATCTGTGGTTAGCTTGACAGCATACGGAGACCCATATCAGAGTTACTATGGGAAGACTATTGTGCCATCAGAAATGCAAAAACACTGGATACAATCAGTTTCTCTTGACAGTTCCAGAAGAAAAGCCCACAGATTGGACAGGCTGCCTGCTGAAAGGGTTGTCACTACACAGAGCATACCCTGAACCCTGGAATAAAAGCCTTGCTATCTGTGTGACCAGGACTGAACAACTCTGAGGCTCTTTTTCTTAACTCTTAGATTCCCGCAAGAAACTCACACTACTGCCTCACCTGTGATTTGGACCTCAAGCTAAAGTGCAAACAGTCTGCCTACTTTCCCCATAAACATTTCCCCCAAATAAAGGGCTTCTTGTTCAGCACTTTCTCACCTGTGGTCTCTCTTTCTCTGTCTTCCTTTCCCTCCCTCCTCCTCACCCTGCTCACCATCATCAGCTGGGTCCCAATCCAGTCTCTACACTTACATTCAATGACTAAGGACCCACCAGCAGCACCTAAGAGCCACTAGGCTGGTACAAACATTTTCCCTGCCAGTTACATGTGGTGGGCATGGGAGGAGTCTCCCATTTCCAATGAGGGTATGTTAGGTACAATCAGAATGATGTAGGATATGGACTCTGGAGCCTTGCTACATACAAAATGTGGTCCAAGGACCAGCAACAAGGAAGGCATCATGTGAGAACTTGCTAAATATGCAGAACCTTAGATCCCACCCCAGAACTACTGAATCAGAATCTGCATTTTAACAAGATCTCTTAGTGATCTGAATGTACATTAAAGTTTGAGGAGCCTTGGTATAAAATCTGAATATATTTTGAGACAAGACTGTGGAATTTGGTGGGGATGGGGAAGTGGTAGAATTCTATGTACAGGCCTATTTACAGAGTAAATAAATAACATTCAGCAAATACTGAATGAATGATTTACTTTCTTTAAAATAAGAGGAATAAATAAATCCAGTTACTATATGTATAGGGCCTTGAGACATCAGTGAGCTTAATGAACCTTCAGCAGTAGGGCTTAAATATATATTCTTATTCTTTGTATTTTAATAAATCTGCTTGCATAAGAGCTTTAAATTGTATCAGTGACAAGTAGGTATGTTTTAATAACTGAATAATAGTAAGCAATAATGCCCCCAAAGAAGGGGGGCAAGGCATAAGTAAACAAAATGTATGTGTCTAGCATACATTTTAACAGGTGAATCTAGCATGACATGATGTAAACTTCAGTTCTGGGGCCTGCATACGCCCCTTCCAAAAACCAGGAATTAACTTTGTATTCAAAATTTTGTTCTCCTTTCTTACAGACAGACTCAAAAATTACATAATCTTAAAACTTCACAAAACTTGGAACCATGCCTGATCTAATTAATTATGAAAACTCTTCTTAAGTTTGACACATACTATATATATGTGTGTGTGTGTGTGTATACACATATATACACATACACATATACACACATATATATACACACATATATATGTGTGTGTATATAAATATATATATATGTATGTATATATATATATATATATACACATTTTTTTTTTTTCGAGACAGACTCTTACTCTCTTGCCCAGGCTGGAGTGCAGTGGCATGATCTCGGCTCACTGAAACCTCCACCTCCTGGGTTCAAGCAATCCTTCCACCTCAGCCTTCCAAGTAGCTGAGAGTACAGGTGCTGCCACCTCACCCGGCTAAGTTTTGCATTTTTAGTAGAGACAAGGTTTTGTCATGTTGGCCAGGCTGGTCTCAAACTCCTGACCTCAGATGATCCTCCCACCTCGGCCTCCCAAAGTGCTGGGATTACAGGCATGAGCCACTGCACCTGGCCGACATACAATATTTTAAAATCCTTTCAATACACTAGGAAACATTTAGAATTATATCACTACCATTCAATCTACAAATGAAAATAACAACTTAATTGACACATGACCTAGGAATAATTCCGCTAATGTGTAAGAAAAACTGTAATGACATGGTTCATATCTTACTCCCCTTTCAATGTTATCGTTTAACATGATTAAATTGGACAAATATATCGTTTGTTCACATTTCTCTCTCTTCCCTTCTTCTTTTCCTCCTATTTAAACTTAGAAACCTAATTACTGCAGAGGTAGGGAGATAACCAGCAGAAATATCCAAAAATGCTCCTCAGGAATTTTTGTTTAATTTGTTTTATTATTTTCCTCAGGTTTGAAACTTATTCCTACTTGTATTTTTTAAAGAATACAAAAGGTAAAACAAGTAAACACACACACAGACACACAGATACACACACACACACACACACACACACACATAAAAAAGAAAAATTCTGGTGACATTTTAGTGACTAGTATTTCAAACTATTTAGGTAAGATTTTTTTAACAGTGTGGTTTTGAGAGTTATGTGTGAGTTTATGTATGAGTATATATAACTATATGAGAGAGGGATCTAGAAATTGCTGTCTTACTCACCAAACTTCTGATACACCTTTTCATACAAATAAAGTAGCTCTGCCTCAGCATGAGCTAGAATGTATTCTGTAGGTGTGGTTTTCAATATAAGCAATCTGCCAATGCTGGACATTCCATGTGTTTCTGATTTTCCATTTACAAATGAAGCCACTATGGATGTCCTTATGCATGCTCCCTCTTGTACTTTCCTCATTTTGTCCTGAGGACAAATCCCTGTAATAAAAATTGCTGGATAAAATTTTGAAACACAATACCAGTGTGCCTTCTGAAAAGTTTCAATTTGTAGTACAATGAAAAGACAATTTCACTTTGAAAACATCATTTGCTAACCTGAGAGATGAAAAAAAATCCATTATTGTTTATATGCTTATTTTTTAAACTTTTAAAGTAAAATACACAAACAAAATAGCACACAGCTTAATGAGTTATTACAAAGCAAACACCTCCCTGTTCTACCTGTAGCACCCTGTACTAGGTCAAGATACAGAGTATTCACTGGCAGGGATGTGAAGGAGTCTCCATCCGCTTGAAAACTAACCCTCAACCTGACATTTAACACCATAGACTGATTTTGTAAATTATTTCTTTGGCTCAACATTCTATGCATGAGATTCACCCATGCTATTCCTTGTATCTGTAGTTTATTCATTTTTGTTGCTGTGGGGTAATCAATTATATGAATATACCACAGTTATTTTGCCATTTTCTTGGTGAGGTATTACTAAGTGCAGTTTATATATGTGGGTGCTGGTGCTTCGGTCATACAAAACCTTAAACTTTTATATCTTTAAATTCATCAATATTTTCCCCTCTTATGATTATATTGCTGGTGTCCCACTTCTTTTCCTACCCCGAGATTATGAAATATTTACCTATATTTTCTACCACCATGTTTGTTTCCGTTTGTTACATTTATAGCTTTACTTCATTTGGAGTGTATTACAATATAAGGAGTATGTATGCATATGTGTACATACATACATATCTAAATGTATATTTACATCTATATATACATGTGAATAGGTACACTTGAGCCTGTTTCTGGAAATTCCATCGTTTTTTAAAAAACATGCTAATATATACTTCAATTGGTAATATAAGCCCAAGGTGCAAATTTCAAGTGAAATAACAGGGTGTATAAAGATAATAAGTAAGGGTTCTCCCACATCTTCCATCAGACACACAGTTGCTCTCCCTAGGCTCAATCATGGTTTCTAGTCACATGTCTATCCCAAAAGTACTCTATGCATATAAAAACGTACACAGGAACTCTTATATTTTTATTAACATGCCTTTATATAACATTCCGTAACAGTTCTAGATGTGCATTTTCATATAAATCAATATATTTGTAGTATCTCATTCTTTGTAATATCTGCACAGAATTTCATTATATGAATTTAGTAAAAAGTACGCCCTGATGGGCTAAAACATTATGTATAATCTTTTGCTACTACAGCTAATACTGAAATGAATATCCATTGAATGAATAATTGGGTACATGTGTGAGTACAAAATATTTATAGAATAAATTCTTAAAAATTCAATTCAAGTTCAATTGTATGTGTTTTGTTTTTGTTTTTGACATGGAGTGTTGCCCAGGCTGCAGTGCAGTGGTGTAATCTGGGCTCACTGCAACCTCCACCTCCCTTTCAGGTTCAAGCAATTCTCCTGCCACAACCTCCCAAGTAGCCAAGACCACAGGCACTCACCACCATGCCAGGCTAATTTTTTTGAATTTTTAGTTGAGACAGGGTTTTACTAGGTTGGCCAGGCTGCTCTTGAACTCCTGACCTCCGGTGATCCACCCACCTTGGCCTCCGAAAGTACTGCGATTATAGGCATGAGCCATGGTGCTCGGCCAAAGTGCATGTGTAATTTTTTTTTTTTTTTTTTTTTTTTGAGATGGAGTTTTGCTCTTATTGCCCAGGCTGGAGTGCAATGGTGGGATCTTAGCTCACTGCAACCTCCGCCTCCAGGGGTTTAAGCGATTCTCCTGCCTCAGCCTCCTGAGTAGCTGGGATTACAGGCATGCACTACCACACCCAGCTAGTTTTGTATTTTTAGTAGAGATGAGGTTTCTCTGTGTTGGTCAGACTAGTCTCAAACTCCTGACCTCAGGTGATCCATCCGCCTCAGCCTCCCAAAGTGCTGGGATTACAGGTGTGAGCCACCATGCCTGGCCATGAATGTGTATTTTTAAATTAAACTTTTTATTTTGAAATAATCCTATCTTCACATGTAGTTATAAGAAACAATGGAGACACATAGTGTAATCTCTGCCCAGTTTTCCCCAATGGTAGCAACTTGCAAAACTATAGCACAGTATCACAACCAGGATATTCACAATGATACAGCTAAGATAGAGAATATTTCTATCACTTCAAGAATCTCTCATTTTACCTTTTCATAGCCATATCCACTTATCTTTTTCCCCAGGCTCTTCTTAGCTTCTGGCAACCATTCATCTGTTCTCCATCTCTATAATTTTGTCATTTAAAGAATGTTATTATAAGTGGAATCATACAGCACAGAACTTTTGGGGATTGGTGTTTTTCACTCAGCATAACATTCTGGAGAGTCATCCAGGTTGTTGCATATATCAATAATTCTTTCCTTTTTGTTTTTTTCTTCTTTTTTATTTTCCCATAAGTTATTGGGGGTCCAGGTGGTATTTGGTTACATGAGTAAGTTCTTTAGTGGTGCTTTGTGAGATTTTGGTGCATCCATCACCCGAGCAGTTTACACTGCACCATATTTGTTATCTTTTACCCCTAACTCCCCTCCCACTCTTCCCCCAAGTCCCCAAAATCCATTGTATCATTCTTATGCCTCTGTGTCCTCATAGCTTAGCTCTCACATATCAGTGAGAACATATGATGTTTGGTTTTCCATTCCTGAGTTACCTCACTTAGAATAATAGTCTCCAATCTCATCCAGGTCACTGCAAATGCTGTTGATTTATTCCTTTTTATGGCTGCATAGTATTCCATTGTGTGTGTCTATATACATATATTATGTATATATGTGTGTGTGTATGTATATATACACATACCTATTTATATAAAATGATTTCTTCATCCACTCATTGACTGATGGATATTTGGGTTGGTTCCATGATTTTGCAATTGTGAATTGTGCTGCTATAAACATGTATATGTAAGTGTCTTTTTCAAATAATGACTTCTTTTCCTCCGGGTAGATATCCAGTAGTGGCATTGCTGGATCAAATGGTTTAGTTCTTTAAGAATCTCCACACCGTTTTCCATAGCAGCTATACTAGTTTACATTCCCATCAGCGTGTAGAAGTATTCCCTGTTCACTGTCTCCATGCCAACACCTACTGCTTTTTAAAATTTTTTTGATTATGGCCATTCTTGCAGGAGTGAGGTGGTACCCCATTGTGTTTTTGATTTGCATTTCCCTGCTCATTAGTGATGTTGAGCACTTCCTCATGTTTGTTGTCTGTTTGTATATCTTCTTTTGAGAATTGTCTATTCATGTACTTAGCCCACTTTCTGATGGGATTGATTGTTTTTCTCTTACTGTTTGCAGTTTATTGTAGATTCTGGATATTAGTCCTTTGACGGATGTACAGATTGTGAAGATTTTCTCCCACTTTGTGGGTTGTCTGTTTACTCGGCTGACTGTTCGTTTTGCCGTGAGAAAGCTTTTTAGTTTAATTAGGTCCCAGCTATTTATCTTTGTTTTTATTGCATTTTCTTTTGGGTTTTGGTCATGAAATCCTTGCCTGAGACAATGTCTAGAAGGGTTTTTCCAATGCTATCTTCTAGAATTTTTATAGTTTCAGGTCTTAGGTTTAAGTCCATAATCCATCTTGTGTTGATTTTTGTATAAGGTGATAGATGAGGATCCAATTTCATTCTCCTACATGTGGCTAGCCAATTATCCCAGCACCATTTGTTGAAAAGATGTCCTTTCCCCACTTTATGTTTTTGTTTGCTTTGTCAAAGATCAGTTGGCTGTATTTGGATTTATTTCTGGGTTCTCTATTCTGTTCTGTTGGTCTATGTGCCTATTTTTGCACCAGTACCATGCTGTTTTGTTGACTATGGCCTTATAGCATAGTTCGAAATCAGGTAGTGAGATGCCTCCAGATTTGTTCTTTTTTCTTAGTCTTGCTTTGGCTATGTGGGCTTTTTTTTGTTCCATATAAATTTTAGAAATTTTTTTCTAATTCTGTGAAAATGATGGTGGTAATTTGATGGGAATTGCATTGAATTTGTAGATTGCTTTTGGCAGTGTGGTCATTTTCACAATATTGATTCTACCCATCCTTGAGCATGGGATGTGTTTTCATTTGTTCACGTCGTCTATTATTTCTTTCAGCAGTGTTTTGTAGATTTCCTTGTAGAAGCCTTTCAAGTCCTTGGTTAGGTATATACCTAAATATATATTTTTTGCAACTATTGTAAAAGGAGTTGAGTTCTTGATTTGATTCTCTGCTTGGTCACTGTTGGTGCACATTAATCTTGTATCTGGAAACTTCACTGGATTCTTTTATCAGTTCTAGAAGCTTTCTGGAGAAGTCTTGAGGGTTTTTGAGGTAAACAATCATATCATCAGCAAACAGTGACAGTTTGATGACTTCTTTACTGATTTGGATGCCCTTTATTTCTTTCTCTTGTCTGATTGCTCTGGCTAGGACTTCTGGTACTATATTGAAGAGGAGTGGTGAGAGTGGGCATCCTTGTCTTGTTCCGGTTCTCAGAGGGAATGGTTTCAAGTTTTCCCCATTCAGTATTATGTTGGCTGTTGGTTTGTCACAGGTGGCTTTTATTACATTAAAATATGTCCCTTGTATGCCGATTTTGCTGACAGTTTTAACCATAAAGGATGCTGGATTTTTTCAAATACTTTTTCTGCATCTATTGAAATGATCATATGATTTTTGTCTTTAATTCCATTTATGTGGTGTATCACATTTATTGACTTGTGTATGTTAAACCATCCCTGCATCTCTGGTATGAAACCCACTTGATCATAGTAGATTATCTTTTTGATATGTTGTTGGATTCAGTTAGCTAGTATTTTGTTAAGGATTTTAGCATCTATGTTCATCAAGGATATTGGTCTGTAGTTTTCTTTTTTGGTTTTATCCTTTCCTGGTTTGGGTATTAGGGTGATGCTGGCTTCACAGAATGAATTAGAGAGGGTTCCTTCTTTCTCTATCTTGTGGAATAGTGTCAAAAGGTTTGGTACCAATTCTTTGAATGTCTGGTAGAATTTTGCTACGAATCTATCTGTCCTGGACTTTTTTGTGTTGGTAATTTTTAAATTACCATTTCAATCTCACTGCTTGCTATTGGTCTGCTCAGGGTATCTAGTTCTTCTGATTTAAGCCAGGAGGGTTGTACTTTTCCAGGAATTTATCCATCTCTTCTAGACTTTCTAGTTTATATGTAAAGGTGTTCATAGTAGACTTGAATAATCTTTTCTATTTCAGTGGTATCAGTTGTAATATCTCCTCTTTCCTTTCTTACTGAGGTTATTTGGATTTTCTCTCTTTTCTTGATTAGTCTTGCCTATGGTCTCTCAATTTTATTTATCTTTTCAAAGAACCAGCTTTTTGTTTCATTTATCTTTTATATTATTTTTTGTTTCAATTTCATTTAGTTCTGCTCTGATCTTGGCCATTTCCCTTCTTCTCCTGGGTTTGGGTTTGGTTTGTTCTCGTTTCTCTTGCTGCTTGAAGTGTGACCTTAGAATGTCAGTTTGTGCTCTTTCAGTCTTTTTGATGTAGGTGTTTAGGGCTATGAACTTTCCTTTTAGCAAAGGATCTCAGAGGTTCCTTTGCTGGATCCCAAAGGTTTTGATACGTTATGTCACTACTGTCATTCAGTTTGAAGAATTTTTGAATTTCCATCTTGATTTTGTTTTTGACTCAGCACTCATTCAGGAGCAGGTTATTTAATTTCCATGTACTTAAATGGTTTGAGGGTTCCTTTTGATTTCCAGTTTTATTCTACTGTGGTCTGAGAGAGTGCTTGATATAATTTCAATTTTCTTAAATTTATTAAGGCTCATTTTATGGCCTATCATATGGTTTACCTTGAAGAAAGTTCCATGCACTGTTGAACAGAATGTGTATTCTGTGGTTGTTGGATAAAATGTTCTGCATATATCTGCTAAGTCCATTTGTTCCAAGGTACAGTTTAAATCCATTGCTTCTTTATTGACTTTCTGTCTTGATGACCTGTCTAGTGCTGTCGGTGGAGTATTGAAGTCCCCCACTATTATTGTGTTGCTGTCAATCTGATTTCTTACGTCTATTAGTAATAGTTTTATAAATTTGTTAGCTCCAGTGTTAGGTGCATGTATGTTTAGGATTGTAATATTCTCCTGTTGGACAAGGCCTTTACCATTATATAATGTCCTTCTTTGTCTCTTTTAACTGCTGTTGCTTTAAAGTTTGTTTTGTCTTATATAAGAATAGCTACCCCTGCTTGCTTTTGATGTCCATTTGCATGAAATGCCTTTTTCCACTCATTTACTTAAGTTTATGTGAGTCCTTATGTGTCAGGTGAGTCTCCTGAAGGCAGCAGATAGTTGGCTGGTGAGTTCTTATATATTCTGCGGTTCTGTATCTTTTAAGTGGAACATTTAGGCCATTTACATTCAATGTTAGTATTGAGATGTAAGGTACCATTGCATTTATCATGCTGTTTGTTGTCTGTGTACTTTGTTTTGTTTTTTTGTTTTTGCTTTTTAACTTGTATTTTTGTTTTATAGGTCCTGTGTGATTTATGTTTCAAAGAGATCCTGTTTGGATGTGTTTCCAGGATTTGTTTGAAGATTTAGAGCTCTGTTTTAGCAGTTCTTGTAGTGGTGGCTTGGTAATGGCAAATGCTCTCAGGACTTGTTTGTCTGAAAAAGACTATCTTTCCTTCATATATGATGCTTAGTTTTGCTGGATGCAGAATTCTTGGCTAATTGTTTTGTCTGAGGAGGCTGAAGATAGGGCCCAATCCCTTCTAGCTTGTAGGGTTTCTGCTGAGAAATCTGCTGTTAATCTGATAGATTTTCCTTTATAGGTTACCTGTTGCTTCTGTCTCACAGCTCTTAAGATTCTTTCCTTCATCTTAACTTAGGATAACCTGATGACAATATGCCTAGATGAAGATCTGTTTGCAATGAATTTCCTGGATTTCTTTTTACTTCTTGTATTTGGATGTCTAGGTCTCTAGCAAGGCCAAGGAAGTTTTCCTTGATTATTCCCCCAAATATGTTTTCCAAGATTTTAGAATTCTCCGCTTCCTCAGGAACAGCAATTATTCTTAGGTTTGGTTGTTTAACATAATCCCAGACTTCTTGGAGGCTTTGTTCATATTTTCTTATTCTTTCTTCTTTGTCTTTATTTGGATTTTGGGTTTATTCAAAGATCTTGTCTTCAGCTATAAATTCCTTTCTTCTACTTGCTCAATTCTATTGCTGAGACTTTCCAGAGCAAAATTGTGTTCAAAGTTTCCTGAATTTTTGATTGTTTTTCTCTTTAAACTATCTATTTCCTTATTACTCCCTTCACTTCTTGTATCATTTTTGGATTTCCTTGCATTGGACCTCGCCTTTTTCTGGTCCCTCCCTGATTAGCTTAATAACTCATCTCCTGATTTCTTTTTCAGGTAAATCAGGGATTTCTTCTTGGATCCATTACTGGTAGTGTGATTTTATTGGGGGGGTGTTGAAGAGCCTTGTTTTGTCATATTACCGGAGCTGGTTTTCTGGTTCCTTCTCATTTTGGTAGGGTCTTTTAGAGAGAAAGTCTAGGGCTGAAGGCTATTATTCAGATTCTTTTGTCTCATGTGGTGTTCCCTTGATGTAGTACATTTCCCCTTTTCCTATGGATGTGGCTTCCAGTGAGTCAAACTACAGTAATTGTTGTCTCTCTTCTAGGTCTAGTGACCCAGTAAGTCTACCTGGTTCCAGGCTGGTTTGGGAGTTGTCTGCACAGAGTCCTGCGATGTGAACCATCTATAGGTCTCTCAGCTGTGGATACCAGTGCCTGTTCCGGTGGAGGTGGCAGGGATGGGGGTTAGGAATGAAATGGACTTTGTGAAGATCCTTAGCTTTAGTGGTTTAATGGTCTATTTTTGTGCTGCTTGGCCTCCTGCCAGGAGCTGGCACTTTCCAGAGAGCAACAGCTGTCGTAGTATGCAGAGGAATGGGTGGAGGGTGAGCCTCTGGAATTCCCAAGATTATATGCCCTTTGTCTTCCACTACCAGGGTGGGTAGGGAAGGACCACTAGGTCAGAGCAGGGTAGGAGTGTTTGAGCTCAGATTCTCCTTGGGAGGGTCTTGCTGAGGCTGCTTTGAGGGATGGGGCTGAGAGTCCCAGATCACTATAGTTGTGTACCTACGGCGATTACAGCTGCCTCTGCTGAGTCATGCAGGTTGTCAGAGAAGTGGGAAAAGCTAGAAGTCACAGGCCTCACCCAGCTCCCCGACAAACCAAATGGCCAGTCTCACTCCCGCCACGCCCTACCCAACAGCCCCAAGTCTGTTTCCAGGCAGAGAGCCTGAAAACCTGCCCCAGGCTACCTGCCTCCAACTACAAAAGAAAAGGGTTTGGTTCTTCCCCTGTCCGTGGAGTCTGCACACCGGATTTGTACCCTTCACCAAGTTCTGGCCAGGAGGCTTCTCAATCTGTTCAAATTGTTAAAAAGTTCAGCTAGAGATGTCCTTCTCCCTGTGTGGTTTTACCCCCTGCTCCTCTCCTGTTGGAGCCCTGTGGTGCCAGGAAGGAATGGCCTGCTAGGGGACCCAGTAAGCTCCCTGGGCCCTTCCTACTGCCTCCTCTACCCATGTATTTCACTCGGCTCTCCAAATTGACTTGGCTCCAGGTAAAGTCGGAAACTTCTCCCACAAACAGACCTTCGGCTTCTCCAGTGGGAGTGTGTGTTGGGGAGAGGATGGTATACATTTCCCACTTCCGTGGTTGGGACATTCACAGTTTTGAGGGGGTGGTCTCCCGGATCCTGCAGGAACAGTCCACTTCCTTCAGAGGGTCTGCGGGTCCTCTTGGTACTGCTGGTTTGTTCCTGCAGTTGATCTGGAGCTAAAATTCACAATGCGAGCCCCCGCACACTGCTCTGTCCAGAGATGCAGTTAGTCCTGCCTCCCATCCATCATGATGATCCTGCTCCTCCTTTTCATTGTTGAACACTATTCTATGATATGTATATATCACAATTTGTTTAAACATTTGCTCACTGAAAGACATCAGTGTTTCTTCCAATTTTTGATTATTGTAAATAAAGCTGCTATGAATATTTGTGTACAGATTTTTGTGTAAACGTAAGTATTCATTTCTCTGAGATAAATGCCCAGGAATGCCATTACTGGTCTGTATGACAGTTGAATGTTTAGTTCTTTATGAAACTGTTAAATAGTTTTACAGGGTGGCTGTACCATTTTACATTCCCACGACCAGTGTACAAATGATCTAGCTTCTCTGCATTTTGCTAGCATTTGATGTTGTCAGTTGTTATTTTCCTCATCATGTATAGTGATACTCATTGTGATTTTAACTTGCATTCCCATAATGATTAATGATTTTCAGTATCTCTTAGGCTTATTGGCCACCTCTATATACTCTTCAGTAAAATATTTCTTTGTGTCTTCTTTCCTATTTTCTAATGGAATTGTTTTTTACTGTTGACTTTTGAGAGTTCTTTATGTACTCCAGGGTACTATATAAAGCAGTCGTTTCTCAGAGATCTGGTTCCAAATATTTTCTCCCAATCTTTAGCTTATATTTTCATCTACTCACCAAGATTTTTTACAGACCAACATTTTTTAATTTTAATAAAGTGGAATTTTTCTATGCTTTGGTATCAAGTCTAAAAACTCTTTCTCTATTCTTAGATACCAAGGATTTTTTAACTATTTTTTCCAATAGTTATATAATTTTGTGATTTGCCTTAAGTCCATAACCCATTTTGAATTTTTATATAAGGTGTGATACTGAGAATGAGGTTCATTTTTTTGTCCATTTCCAGCACCATTTAGTAAAAGAGTATCTTGTCTCTGGTGAATTGAATTTGTGCCTCTGTCAAAAGTCATATGCACCTCTGTTCATATTTGTGTGGGTCTTTGCCTGTGTTCTCTATTTTCTTCCAGTGATATATCTCTATCCATCACCAACCACAGTCTTGATTGCTTTCCCTATATAATGTCATAAAATTGCCTAAACTGAGTCCTTGCACTTTATTTTTTAAAATTGTTCAAAATATTCTAGTTCCTTTGCCAATCCATACAGAACTTAGAATAATTTTGTTGACATTCCCAAAAAATATTCTTGGGATTTTGATAGGAATTGCTAGCAATACCACCTATCAGCATGGGGAGAACTGACATCTTCCACTCCATAAACATGGTATGTCTCTTTGTTTATTTAAATACTTGTTATTTCTCTCATCAGTATTGCATAGTTTTCAGCATGCATTTCTTACACATTTTGTTATATTTATGCCTAATTCTTTTTACAGCAATTGTAAATTCTATTGTATTTTTCAATTTCTGTGTCCATGTGTTCATTGCTAGTATATTAAATTACAATTGACTTTTGTGTGTTCATCTTATATCTTGAAACCTTGCTGAACTAACTCTAGGATTTTTTAAATAGATTCTTTGATATTTTCTATAGACGCAATCATGCCATCTGCAGATAAAAACAACTTTTTTTTCTTCTTTCTCAATCTATTGCCTTTATCTCCTTTTCCTGCCTTTTGGTACTCTGTTGAATAATAGTAATGAGACTGAATATCCTTGCCTTGTTCTCAATCTTGAAGAGAAAGCATTCAGTCACCTTTAACTAAAATGTTATTTCTAGGATTTTTTTGTAGACTGTCATATATCGAGTTGAAGAAATCCCACTTTTTTTTTCCCAAAATTTTGCATCATAAATAGGGGTTGAATTTTATCAGATGTTTTTTCTGCATCAATTGATATGATAATGTGGCTTCTTTTCTCTAACCTGTTAATGTGGTAGACTGCATAGACTGATTTTAAAATATTTGACCAGCATTGTATCTATAAAATAAATACCACTAGGTTATCATAAGCAATTATTTTATATGCTGCTGAATTATATTTGCTAATATTTTGCAAAGTATTTTTACTTCTCTATTTATAAGCGATATTGGTAGTTTTTTTGTACTGTTTGTCTGGTTTTAGTATCAGGGAAATACTAGCTTAAACAAATTGGGAAGAGTTGCTTCCTTTCCTATTTTCTGGAAGAGACTGTAGAATTAGTATTGATTATTTTCAAACATGTGATAGAATTCTCCAGTAAAACCAGTGGGGCCTGGATATTTCTTTGGAAGGAGTTTTAAAATTATGAATCAAATTTCCTTAATAATTACAGTACTATTCAAATTATGAACATAATATTGGGCGAGTTGTGGTAGCTCGTGTTTTTCAAGGAATTGGCCCATTTCTTTGAAGTTGTCAAATTCACGACAGTGAAGTCGTTCACAGTATTATCTTTATTTCATTTTGATGTCTGCAGGGTCTGTAGTGACATGTACAATATCATTCTTAATCTAAGTAATTTATGTATTCTTTTTGTCAGTCTTGCTAGAAGCTAATTTAATTGATTTTTTCACAACTAGCTCTTTGTTCCATTGATTTTCTCTACTATTTTTCTGTTTTCAATTTATTTGACTTTTGCTCTTATCTTTCTTTTTCTGTTTCAAGTTTGTTTTATTTTAGTTTTCTGAGTTGATAAATTACTAATTTGAGATTATTTCCTCATTTTTAACGTATGAATTTAGTCCTATAAATTTCCCTGTCATCACTGCTTTATCTGCTACCTACAAATTTTATGTTATATTTTCATTTTCATTTAGTTCAATATATTTTTTATGTCCCTGATACTCTGACCCATGCATTACTAAAAGTATGTTGTTCCGTTTCAAAGTGTTGGAGAGTGTCCTCTTATATTTCTCTTACTGATCGCAGGCTTGATTTATTTGGATCAGAAAACACACTATATAGTTTTAATTTTCTTATATTCAGGGTTTTTTAAATCACTCAACCTATTATCTTTTTTGATATATGGTTCACAGGCATTTGAATATATATTCTGCTGTTACTGGGTGGAATGTTTCATACATGTAAATTAGATCCTATTAGTTGATGGTTTTGTGAGTTATTCTATATCCTTACTGATTTTCTGCATAATTGTCCTATCGACTTTTGAGAAAGGGTGTTAAATTCTCCATATATAATTGCAGATTTGCCTGTTCCTCCTTTCGGTTCTATCAGTTTTCACTTCACATATTTTATAGCTCTGTTGTCTTGTGCATTAACAATTCTAAATGTTAATGCACAAGACAACAGAGCTATAAAATTGTTAATGTACAAGACAACAGAGCTATAAAACACCAGGAAGATATTGTATCTTCCTGGTAGATTGACCTTTGTATCATTATATTATGTCTAGCTCTGTCTCTGGCAATTTTCTTTGCTCTAAAGTCTACTTTATCTGATATTAACCTAGCCACTCTTGAATTCCATGGATTAATGTTTGTGTATCTTTTCTGCCCTTTTACTTACTTTCTTTTTTTTTTTTTTTTTGAGATAGAGTCTCACTCTTGTTGCCCAGGCTGGAATGCGATGGCACAATCTTGGCTCACTGCAAACTCCGCCTCCCTGGTTCAAGTGATTCTCCTGCCTCAGCCTCCCAAGTAGCTGGGATTACAGGTGTCTGCCACCACACCCAGCTAATTTTTCTGTATTTTTAGTAGAGACAGTGTTTCACTGTTGGTCAGGCTAGTTATGAACTCCTGACTTCAGACGATCCACCCACCTCAGCCTCCCAAAGTGCTGGGATTACAAGCATGAGCCACAATGCCTGGCCTCTGCCCTTTTACTTTCAATGTACATATATTATATTTGATGTGTTTCTTGTAGACAGCATACAGTTGATTCCTTTTTTTGTTGTTTTTTTGACATAAAGTCTCACTCTGTCACCAGGCTGGAGTGCAGCAGCGCCATCTCAGCTCACGGCAACCTCTGCCTCCTGGGTTCAAGTGATTCTCCTGCCTCAGCCTCCCGAGTAGCAGAGACTGTAGTGCATGCCACCATGCCCAGCTAGTTTTTAATATTTTAGTAGAGACAGTGTTTCACCATGTTGGCCAGGATGCTCCTGTCTCCTGATCTCGCAGTCTACCTGCCTTGGTCTCCCAAAGTGCTGGGATTATAGGCGTGAGCTACCCTACCTGGCCTGGTTCATGTTTTTAATCACCTTGCCAGCCTCTGTCTTGATGGTTTTAGACTGTCTCCATTTAATGTAATTATTGATATGTTAGGGCTTAAGTCTGTTACCTTACTTTTTGTTTTCTGTTTGTCCTGCTTTTTATTTCTGGTTTTTCTTGTGTTTCAAGGAGGTTACCCATTTTAGAATCCATTTTGATTCATCTATAGTGTTTTTAATGTTTTTCTTATATTTTAGTGGTTGCTCTGGGTGTCATGTGTGTGTGTGTGTGTGTGTGTATATTATATATATGCATATAATTTAGACAGTCTATTAGTATGATTTTATCAGTTTGAGTGAAGTATAGAAACTCTATCTACTTTAACGTCTTTTTGCCTTCCCCACTTAAAATATAGTTGTCTTAAATATTTCCTCTGCATTCAGCTATAACCTGCGTCAGACAGTGTTATAGTTTTCACTTCAACTACAAAATATATTAATTTCAAAAGGAGAAGGAAAGCTTAATGTTTACCCATGTTTACACATGCATTTGCTTACTGTGTTCTTTCTTCCTTCCTAATTTCCCAGAGTCCCTTCTTTTACTGTTTCCTTTCTATTTGGAGAACTTTTTCAAATCACATTTCTAGGACAGGTTTATGGTGACTAAATCCCTTAGTCTTCCTTATCCGGAGACTGTCTTTATTTCTCCTTCAATCCTGAGTGATAATTTCACTGGGTTTAGGATTATGAGTTGATAATTTTTCTTTCAGCATTTGAAAAATTTTGTGCCACTTTATTCTGCATTTCATTGTTTCTCATGAAAAATATGCTGTCCTTCTCACTGATTTTTCCTGTGTCATTTTTTTCTCACTTTCAATAATTTTTCTTGAATACAGTTTTCAGAAGTTTAATTATAATGCATCTTAGTGTAAATTTTTTTGTGTTTATTCTGTTTGGGGTTTGCTCAGCTAATTGAATCTTTAGGTTTATATCTTTTTCCAAATTTGAGAAGTTTTCAGCCATTATATCCTCAGATACTTTTCCAGCACTTCTCTCTTTCTCCTTCCTTCTGGGACTTCAATGGCATGAATGTTAGATATTTTGCTATAATCCCACTGGTCTGTGAGGTTTTGTTGTTTGCTTATCATTCCCTTTTCTCTCATTGTTGAGATTGGAATTTCTATTGTTACATCTTCTAGTCATTGATGCCTTCCTCCCTTCCCTTCACTATGCTGTTCAGACTATCCACTGAGCTTCTTATTTCAGTTTCTGCATTCTCAGTTCTAAAATGTTCATTTAGTTCCTCTTCATATTTCCTTGCTGAGACTTTCTATTTCTTTGCTGAGCTTTCTATTTTTGCATTTATTTCAAGTGTAATTGCTTGTTTAAGCATTTTTATCATGGCTGATTTGAAATCCTTTTCAGATAATTCTGACAGTCATCCCAATGTTGGCAGCTATTGGCTGTCTCTTTTGATACAATTTGAGGTCTTCCTGATTCTTTGTATAAAGAGAGATTTTCAATTGAACGCTGAACATTTTTGTATTATGCTCTGAGACACTGAACTTTATTTAAACCTTCTGTTTTCACTGGCTTTTCCTGACCCTGCTCCAGCAAGGGAAGGGAGAATGTCATCTCATATTGCTAGGTATAAAAGTTCAGGTTCCCCACTTGGCCTTCACTGATGCTGAAGTGGGAGTTTCTTTTAACTGCTGGATATGGTTGGGGTTTCAGGCTCTCTGTGGCCTCCACGGACACTTAACCTCTTGGCAATGGTGAAAGTCCTGAGTCTCCATTAGGTTTCCAATATCATAGCACCAGGAAGAAGGGGCAAGGGTACATAATTTTTGCTAGGTGGAAGTGGAAATCTACACTCCCCATCGATACTCCAGCAAGAATGAGGAGAAGGAACAAGTTGTTACCAGCCAGCAGGGATGAAAGTCCTGGCTCCCTACTTTGCCTCTGATATTACCCTATAGGAGAATAGTTACATCCTCTGGAAAGTGAAAGGAAGTCTAGATTCCCCACTCAGGCTTCCTTGGCATGGGTAAGAGTGGGGCCACAATTTTTTCTGTTTTTTGGTAAAGAGATTAGTGTCTATAAGTGTTCTGTCTTGCTACAATGTCCCTTTTTCTATTTTTCTGGCTAGAGAAAGTAGGTTTCATTGGGGGGGTTTTGTCTGTGCCCATTGGTATTCCCAGCTTGCTAGCTTCTTCAGTATCAAGTCTTGGATACGAAAGATAAGAAGACAACACAGAGAACTTACCACCAGATTCCTCTGGTTCTCATGTCCCTAACCAGTCTACTTCCTTCTCTCTGCCTTTCAGAATCTTGTGTTTGTTCCAAATGGAAAGTTCAGGGGTTTTTGTTGTATTTAGTGGGTAGAATAGGAAAATCACATCCACTCCAATTACTTGAAAGTGGAAGTCTACCTTTTTAATTCACATAGCTGTTACCTATTGCCTTCCATAGATGTATCAATTTACATTTACATTTCCATTGAACGAATTACATTTCTTCAGAGATGACATTGGTTTACACCATTGGTTTTCATTCCAGATACTGTTCTTGGTCATCTATTTTTGCCCTCACATCTGCCATTTTAGAGTCAACTTAAGAATTGTTTTATAGAAAATTCTTCCTACAGGGTAGAAAAGAAGTAATAATGTTCAGGAGTGAGCTTCTAGTAGATGAGTTCCTTTCATTTGCCTGCCTCACACCTAGCCCTAGCTCATCTAATTTGAAGGTGATTAGTGGAGCTTTTCTAAGCCTCCTCCACTTAACAAAAGTGAACACTACACAGATTCCTGAAAAGGGAAATTTTATTCCAGTTCCTGGTGTCTTCCATTTTATTCTAAATCAGATCATATTAAACAAAACTTCCTTGAAGTCTGAGGTATTTTATTGGGACTATTCCCTAGTTTCACCATTCTCCCCACCATGTATGCTTATTTTTGTCTGTTTTAGTCAGTATTTTGGAAGAATGGAGTAGACTGCTATCATTCAAAGACGCATTAAGTGGACACCTATTACAGGCAGCTTCTTTTCAGGGGCAGAAATAAGTCATTACATGTATAAAAACTAAGGATGAGCAACAGCAATTTTGCCAGATGAGTATCCACTTTCACTGTTTAGTCCCTCACACTTGATTATACCACACCTTTATTTTCTGGACTGGTTTGTATGGTAGTTCTTAAACCCTACTTTCAACACTGGTGTGAACGGAGTATTCCAAGAACAAGAGAGCAGTAACTAGAAAGCCCTATCATTTAAGATAGGAATATAATTAAAACACCCTCCCCTCAATTAAAGCTCATTGCCACAAATACACAGTCCCCAGAAGGTTTTTGTTTGTTTCAATTCAAAAGCTGAAGCTCCTGCCCTTCACTACAAAGAAACACATATACATGAAGTAAAGGGATAACCTCCTTGTGAGCCTCAATGTAGTATAGGGGGTGTATGCATAGATATATTGCAACTTGTCAAACGAAAAAAAAAAGATATGTAAATACTGCTGATAAAATATTTGCCCATACTAGAATATTTTGTACAAAAAAATACATAAAAATGTAACTTCATATAATACTATCTAGCTATAAATTACTGTAAAATGTTTTGTGAAATATTTTGTTCTAGTCTCTTCCTAGGCATTTATATATATACACACACACACACATTTACATATATACGTGTGTGTATATATACTTATAATACATATAATTTGATGGGCTCATACCGTAAATACCACTTTGACCTCTGCTTTATTCACTTAATAATGTATTTTCCCATTTGGTTAAGTGGTCTTTAAAAACACGAGTCTTTAATGGCTGCAATAATAATATTCTGCCTTATGAAGGTGCCATAACTTAAACTTTCTTCTATTTGTGGGTATTTAAGTTTTTACATTTTTACCACTTTAATAACACCGCAATGCATATCCTTTTACATAAATCTTTGAGTTTATTTTTCTCAGGGTTGACTGCTAGGATTTGGATTACTGAATTGCAGCTACTGGCTGCACTAGGCTCCCTCCCACAGCAGGAAACTCTGTTCTGGGTTAGGGCCAAGTTCACTCTTGGCCTCAGCACTGAAAAGAGATTGCAGATTCTGCACCCCTCTGGCAAGACACTGTTGAGGTTTTCTTTAGAATACTTATTTCCTGTCAGTGGTGCAGCCAGGTAAGCCTGGGGCTCTTTCAGATTGCACAAAGGTGTATTTGCTGCTTCTGTTCCTTAGAAGAACTGCTAGGAATCAGGGAAACTGAGTCACATGTGTGTGCTTCCTCTGGTTTGTATTCTGCCAGTGTGAGTCAGCATAAAGGTAAGAAGCTTTTTTTTTTTTTTGGCAGGAAGCCCTGCCTGCTAATTTATCTTAGAACAAACATTATAGTTTCCATACTAAAGGAAACAGTATCTTCAAAACAAAATTGGGAAAACACAGTATCTATATGCAAATAGACTTTTATTATTTTTTCTTTTATTCTTTTTTCTTTGGCTAAAACTTAGGCACTACATAGTTGTACCACATTATCTGATTGTGAAGCTTCATCTCTGATCACACGTTGCTGTCATTAAGGCATTTCGGAGGCTTTCTTTTTCTTAATCAATCTGGAAAGTTATTAAATTGTAAAAATGTGGCTAGTTGTATACTACCTTCTAAAATTATTAAAGAATGCTCTTCTTTAAAACAAGAGTGCTCTCCTCCATTGTCATCAAGAAAAACTGCAGTAACTTGACACAAAAGAAGCATTTATCTGTCACCGTACTTTAAAATACCCAATATTCATTAGCTATTTGCCCTTCTTGGAGTAGCTTGAGCAGGAAAGGGTTAATGTTTTATCAATTCATGCCCTTTGTTCAATTTTCTATTTAGATGTTATGTTTTTTTCTTCTGAATTTGAGAGAGTCCTTTAAGTACTGATTATATTAACCCTATGTCTATGTCTGTCATATTTGTTTAAAACAATTTTTCCCAGTTTTCATTGCCAAATGATCTCATAGATGGTGATTTTTTTTAACCATTCAGAAATATTTAAATTTAGTACATTACATAATGTTGTCTATTTTAGCATTTGTTTTTATTTTCAAAATTAGGACATCATCTTAACCTGAAAATCATATATATATATATATATATACTCATCAATTATATGTTCTTTTTCTAAAGCATTACATATATAGTCAAATAAGATTACAATAGTGTATTTCTATTATAATCTTAATGTTTTTGTTTCTGTTTTTTTGTTTTTTTTTTTTTGAGATGGAGTTTCACTCTTGCTGCCCAGGCTGGAGTGCAGTGGCATGATCTCAGCTCACTACAACCTCTGACTCCCAGGTTCAAGTGATTCTCCTGCCTCAGCCTCCCAAGTAGCTGGGATTACAGGTAAACACCACCATATCTGGCTAATTTTTTGTATTTTTAGTAGAGACAGAGTTTCTCCAGGCTGGTCTCGAACTCCTGACATCAGGTGATCCACCCATCTCAACCTCCCAAAGTAATGGGATTACAGGCATGAGCCACCACACCCAGCCTGTTTTTTATAATTTTAATTGTTTTATAATTTTACACAGTAATTAAATATCATTTTTGAGAGATTTGAGTCATCACTGGTTTGACAAAACTTTCATCATGTACTAAATTGTTTCATACACTAGGTTTTTATACCCTGCTAGTTGTACCACTGTGATGTCTGTTGTTTCTTAGACTGTTTACTGGAGGTATATCATATATTTAATATCTTGTAAAACAAGTATTTTCTCCTGCTATCATTTACTTTTTCTTTTCCTCAAAATTTTAAGTAGCTCACCCATTTGTTCTAAATGACTTTAGATGACTTTAGATTTGACAATTCAAGTTTCAAAATTTCTAAATGAACTTCAGGATCAAAAATTCAAGTTAGATTTAAATTTCATGACAAATATAATGTTTATAGCAGTAAATATGTAAAAAAGCATTCAACCTCACTACTAACCATGAAATTATAAAGTATTTGTTATTAAATAAGTAAAACATTTTAAAGGTTGATAATGTCCAATGTTGATATAAATATGGGTAAAATGGGCATTTTCATAGACTGTTGATGAGAAAGGAAATCAGTAGAGTTATTTTAGAGGAAATTTGCCAGTATCTATCACAATGCAAAATGTGAGTATCCATTGATCCATCAAGTCCCCTTCTAGGAATCTGTCCCATAGACATTCTTACACATGTACACAAAGATACAAGGTAGGTCACCATAGCACTATTTGTAATAATCCCATATTTGAATCCACAAAAAAGTCCACGTGTCAAGGAATCATAAAAGTAAATTATGAAATATCCACACCAAGAAATGTTGTAGGGCTATTAAAAATAATGAAGTAGATATAGGCATAATAATATGGGGAAAATATTTCAAGATATATTATTACATAAAAAGACAGGTTTCAGAGCAATCTGAGCAACATAATGCTATTTACATTTTAAAACGTGTGTTTGTGTGTGTGTGTGTGTGTGTGTAGATAGGTGGATTGATAGTGTGTATATGTATAAATATATTTAGAAGGATAAGAACAAAAATGATAGTAGTGTTTACATTGGGGGAGGTGAGATTAGAAGAGTAAAAAGAACTGATAACTTTTTAATTTAAGTATTTATATGGTATTGAGTACTATGTAGCTATTGTTTTTAAAAGTTTTAAAGTATATAAATTATACATAAATGTAATCTTACAATGAATAAGTAAATTTTAAATACATTTGTATATTTTAACTTTAAAAACTTAAAAGCAACACCTACTTCTTACTATAACATCACCTTTACCTGGATCATCATTTTGTGTGTCTGTGTGTTTATTTACTGTTGAAGCGGCAGAAAGTTATTCATATTTTAACTGGCCAACAGATAATATTTGTACTCTCCTGCTGGCAGTAGCTTCTGAATCCCCTTCTGGGTTCCATGCTATAGCGCAAGTTGTTCTGAACACTTTTGATGTTTAGCAAGTTTTCATCCTGGACTAACCTAAGCAACTGGGCTGAGGTGTACTATTTCCTATTGTTGCACATTTATTTACCCCAAACTCCCATCAAACCAAGAATACAAGGAAAGACACAATATGTGTACCCAGAGCTAGACAAGCTCTTCTTGCTTCCAGTTACAGACTTGGATGGTGTGTTACAGAGGAGAGGGAGCTTTATCACCTAGAATGAATTTCATTTTTCTTCTCCAGCATGACCCACTAAACAAGTATAGTAAATTTCTGGGAGTTGCCATCTATGCAGATATTTTAAAAGGGTGTTGTAGAGAAGGAGATCTGCAACAGTATTTGAAACATGTCGAAAAGCTGTACCCACAGGAGACAGCTGCCCAGGCTTTCTAACTGCTACAGAAATCCAGTGTTCGTCAGATAGTCATTCTCAATTCAGCTCCATCAGCCTTGTAATCAGCAGAAAGTCCTCTAGAAATCCTGCAAAAGGCTATCAGTCTTATTTTCCACCAGTGTGTTTTTATCTTTTTATGTCATCATGGGTATGTAAGTGGAAAAGTGGGAGAGGCTGCATCAGGGTATATCAGCCAGATGACACTATAAACATGTTCCTTTGGAATTAAAAGTCCAAACATAAAATAACAATGTTAATGGGCAAAAGAAGCCATAAACACAGAAGGTGTATGTGGGCACATACTACTCTTTGAACACGTTTCCACACCATGGTGGCTGTTTCTGCTGCTTACTAATCCGGCATGGTGGCTCTCCAGGGTATTAATTCCCCCAAGGACCAAGAACCCATTTATTGTGCAGAGAAGAGGGAAACGTTTCTATGGCAGCTGCCCGGAAGATCAGAAGCAAGGGGAGAGAAAGGAATGAAGGAAAGCATTAACGAATACAGAAAGCCTGAAATCTGGGTAGAAATAAAGGTAAACAGTAGGGGATAAAAAGGGGATTAATACCTGTGAAACGATAAAAGTGAACAGACTCTAAAAGGGGGTATAAGAGAAAAACTCTAGAAATAATCAGTGGGAAATGGAAGCTCCACTGGAAAAGTCATTCAGCTTAGTTTTATTCAGATTTAAAACTGATTTAGTGCCACCAGAAAATAGGTAAGCATGAAAGCTGAAGCAATTTATCAAAATTATCATTTCCACTGATGAGCATTTCTTTCAACAAATGTCCATTACAAAAAGCAAAGCCACAGTTGTATTAATTTCCCAGTACCTAGTGCTGTTTCCTATAAAGAAACTAAAGAAAAAAGTATAAAAAGAATGAATGTATGATTTTTTTGGTCTTTGACAGAGATAAATGTGCTAGAAGGAAATCGTCCACTCTATTTGAAATGTAAAAATACACGTTCGATTCATGTATTTCCTGTAATTTCCACATGTGAGAAGTGAGAAATAATGTCTAAAATTATCCAGAATAAAATATGATGCATATCAGGATTTTGTTGGATCTTGTCAGCAACTCATTGGCAGATAAGGCAGGAAAGGAGGGGCTAAAACTTGCATTAGATTTGCAGTTAAAGAGACAGAGAAGGGGGGAAGGGAGAGGGAGAGAAAGAGGGAGGGAGTGGGGAGAGAGCAAGATAGAGAGAGAACGCACACACGTGCATTGAAATAGACAAAGCATAGTGCTCACTCTGACCTCAATCCAGGGGCAAAAGGACAGTTAGAGCTTCAGGAACCAGGGCAAAATGCTGAAAGAGGGCCAGCAGTTCTCATGATCCTTCTTGCACCAATCAGCACACAACTATCAATCAATAGGGAAGAAGCAGGGCCCTATCATGGGACTGACCTTCTGGGAAAGTGCAGCCCCAATGCAGCCAGAATTGCTGCCAGCACAGCTAGGCAGGGCTTCTTTCCTAGAGCAGGGACCAAATAACTAAGAGAGTTCCGATCTAAACCACCTCAGGCTGCCTGAGCTTGGGGAACTCAGGCACAGAAGTTTAGCTGTAACTAAGAGACAACAAGTAGGCAGAGCTGATGATGGGTCATGAGCACTGGGTCCTATGCTCATATGGTCACAAGAATAATAGTGACATACAGCAAATACTATAAAAGGGTAACCTGCTATTGGTAATAGTAGGACATCACATCCAATTTCAAATGATAAAATATTGAAAGTGAAGTTTTTGCATTTAAAATCTGTGGTTAATAACTGTTTCACGGAACCACAGGAAGATAACTCTGGGAGAGCCAGAAGATTATCTGGTGTCTGCCCAGGTTCCAGTGTAACTTGCTCTTTGACATTGAGCATCATCATTAAACCTTTCAGGGCCTTGACTTCCTCATCCCAATAGTCTCCCTGGTCTCCTTGGAAAACTTTTGTGGCCCATGAATTTTTGTTATTAAGCTCTTCCTACACATATTCTCTTAGCAAAAATCATCCTATATTTGACACTTTCAATTATTCAACAAATCTAGAGGAAATAATCACACTACGAAATAGATGTCCAGAACGTTCCAGCTTGCTTCACAAAAATCCTTTGGAAAGTAGACATGGCAACAGCATAACCAATGGCTTGGGTGGCAGAGATCCAGGACGACGAGTCAGGAAGGAACAGTGCTAAGGAGAGGAGGAGATCAGCCACTGAAGAAATTCTGGGACACAGGAATCAATTACTAGCAAAGAAGGCACAGCTTAGAGAATACACTAAGGAAAGGGGAGGGAGGGAGGAAGAGAAGGTGGGCGGGCAAGCACATATTCTATGTTTGATAGTGCACTGGGGAAAACACGACATGAATCAAAGGTATGGATTATAAATCCTGCCATAGCTCAATTTGAGACTTTGATCAAGTTACAACTCTTTGAGCTTTGAGTTCTTTTCTGTAAAATGAGAAATCAGGATTAGTGAGATAACAGTTAAGAATAAGTGGACTTTGTATACAATGAGACAAATGGAGAAGAACCACATTCTATATGGACCTAATTTTAGGGAGAAAACTTTATCTTTCTAATGGTGCTGATTGGGAGTGCTGCTATGCAAAGCCCAGTGTGTTCAGCCCAGAGTTCCTCACTGTTCATGGAATTCTAACTCTGACACAACACTCATAGTTTAGATTTAGTCAGAATCAACTTACCAGAGCTCAAAATATTCCCCAGAAGACTTTGTTTTTATTAATCAATTAAGTCTTTACAAAGTTTCCTTCTCTTTGGTCAGAAATGAACAAAGCAGGTTAATCTCATATCTTGTTTCAACTGGTAAGCCATGACTTAAGGAGAACAGGCTATCCACCACAGATGAAACAGAAAGTTAAGATACTCAAAAACACCAGTACCTAAAGGAGGGGGTCCCAAATCAATGGCATATCCACAAATCTTTGTCCCCTAAAGATCTGCAGCTCGCAAACTGCAGGGGAGGCCAGGCCTCCTCTCTGTCCTTCCTCGTTGCATATACTGTTATAGGAAAAGGCAAATTCAGAGCATGTATGGATTAGATTGTTCTGATCTCAGTGGGCAGTTGCCGCATATGAATTTAAGACTTAAAGAACAGCACTCTAACAAATTCTCACTGATCATCTCTGCTTTATCCACTGAGATTTTCAAACTACCTTTTCATCGCCCATGTCTCCCCCACTCTTAAAAACAGTTGTCCCCAAATTTTATAGCATAAGTCTCTAATTGTTCCCTAACAAATAATTTGAAAATGACAGACACATTTCTCCTTCATCTTGCCAGAATTTCGCAAAGTTGAGAATACGGGTTTAGTTTGAAATCCAACATGACAAAACTATCCTCATCTGGCAATAGGAAAGGCTCCCATCATAATTTTCTGCTGAGAGTCATTAGAAAAAGTTAAAGCAATAGCAGGGAAAAGGGTCAGAGAGCACCTCTAACTTACAAAAGCACAACCCACTTTGTTCAACAAATAAAAGCAGAGCCTGCTTTGTTCAACTCATCCTCTAAGAGGACATGGACTAGAAAATATTGCTGCAGCCTCATTCTACAAAATAGGACTATATTTACCCATCTTTCTGGATGGCCAAGAAATAATGATACATCTTGTAAATATAGGTTGGTTACTTCAGGAAGGGGCAGGGATTAATTTCAAATCTATCACATAGTATCAAGCTATTTCCCATGAGATTTCATGCCAGGCCAAAGCACTGGAAGCCATAATTTCCATATTTATTGAAAACAGCATCTCAGCCAAAGTGGTACATTGTGTCCTCATAGTGAGACCTCACCCAAGGAACTAGAATTAACTCACACTACCATCATAAGTGTCTAGGGTTTTTTTTTTTCCCAAAAACTGTAATATTTGACTCTCTAATTCAGAGAAAGTTTCCTTAAACGCACTGAGCTCTAACAAAGACTGTAATTTAAGAAACCGATTCCTAACCTAATAAACTTTCTTGCCAGCAAACCAAAAAGTTTAAATCTATGCAGTCCAAAGTAAAAGATAACAGAACCAAATAGTTGAATTTTTAAGAAATCCATGTGTCTCCCAGCAGCACTGCTTGGTCTTTATTTATTTATGGTTACGTATTTTATTTTCCAAGGCTGTTTCACAATCTGTTTACATAAATTGTGTGTGTTAATGCATGTGTTTGAGTGGCGGGGGCAGTGTACAGATTCATCTAACTTTAGGCTGTGATGAAGTAACTGATGATAAAGGATGCTATGCATGTGTAATGTATCTAAATTTTGTATTTTGAAACCACTTTTAATGGATGGCATTATATGATTAATTTTTTTAGACTTCTAGCTCAGATTAAAACTTTCTACAAATCTAAATATTTTGTTTTTGTTTTCCTTTGTTCTAGGAACATTAATATAATCTTGGGAATGACAGCATAGAATTGGCATGAATGTTAGTACTTTCAGGGGAAAAAAAAATGTGACATATACAGGCCAGGTGTGGCGGCTTGCGCTGTAATCCCAGCACTTTGGGAGGCCAAGGCGGGCAGATCACCTGAGATCAGGAGTTCGAGACCTGGCCAACAAGGTGAAACGCTGTCTCTACTAAAAACACACAAATTAACTGGGCATGGTGGACACCTGTAATCCCAGCTACTCAGGAGGCTGAGGCAGGAGAATCGCTTGAACCCAGGAGGTGGAGGTTGCAGTGAGCCAAGATTGCACCACTGCACTCCAGCCTGGGTGACAGAGTGAGACTCCATCTCAAAAAAAAAAAAAAAGTGACATATACAAACTTTTTCACTAAGAGAAAAAAATTGGAAAATTAGGTAAAATTAATTAATGAGAACAAACTGTTTATTGTACAAAACTCTAAGTATCTAATATTTTCTTTAAAAGTTTTGCCCTGAAGATACACTGACAGTCTAAGATCACCAGTACCAGATTCAATTCCTATTTACTGATAGACCTGGATTGAAATAAAAGGCACTGATCCAGATAGTCTCAGTTAGGAGCAGGCACTTAATTACTGGAATTGACAGTTATGCCCTCCTACAACGTATCTTTTGGTGTCACTGAACAGACTACCAGCATTCATGACTCTGAGCCAACATGGTTTTTATGTTTTAAAAAACACATACTTCACATCTATGTGTGATTCACTTAGAATTTTTTCAGTGCTATCTTAACAATAAATAGGCCTGGTGCGGTGGCTCACATCTGTAATCCCAGCATTTTGGGAGGCTGAGGCAGGCGGATCACGAGGTCAAGAGATTGAGACTATCTTGGCCAACATGGTGAAACCCCATCTCTACTGAAAATACAAGAATTAGCTGGGCTTGGTGGTACGCACGTGTAGTCCCAGCTAGCTGGGAGGCTGAGGCAGGAGAATTGCTTGAACCCGGGAGGTGGAGGTTGCAGTGAGCCGAGATCACACCACTGTACTCCAGCCTGGTGACACAGTGAGACTCCATCTCAAACAAAACAAAACAAAACAATAAATAAAAATCTTGGCTAGGCGCAGTGGCTCATGCCTGTAATCCCAGCAGTTTGGGAGGCCAAGGATGATGAATCATTTGAGGCCAGGAGTTTGAGATTATCCTGGCCAACATGGCAAAACCCTGTCTCTACTAAAAATATAAAAGTTAGCCAGGCATGGTGGTGTGCGTCTGCAGGCCCAACTACTCAGGAGGCTGAGGCATGAGAATCACTTGAACCCAAGGGGCAGAGGTTGCAGTGAACTCAGATTGCACCACTGCACTCTAGCCTGGGCAACAGAGCAAGACTCTGTCTTAAAAATAAAAATAAAAATATTTACCTATTGTTCTTCTTGATATTATTATACAAGAAATACATAATCTGGTCAACTTAAAAAATTAATCTTATAATAGTTTTCCTAAATTATTACAGTAAAAGTAGATTATATACTCCCTAACAGGGGCATCTGTTTTTAATCTTTGAGTATTGAAACCATGTAATAAGTTTACGCCTATTAAAAAAAGTAATCTTTCTAAGGAAAAAATTAAATTTCAGGCTGCTCATTATCATATCTAATTCCACTGCTCCTCAATTCTAGGATGCATGCTTTTTTCACATTTAAACATTTTTGAAAATAAGATACATCTTAAAATAGTATCTACATTAAATGTGGCTCTGTTCTTTTTTATCTTCTAAAACGCTGTTACTGCATCCAGCAATCCATGGTGTATCAGACATGAGAAAATATGCTATTTTCTGCATGCCTACAACTCACCAGGTTTTTCTAGATGCTTGGTACACAGAAATCTATGAGGAGCAGGCTCACAACAATAGAACAATTGCTCAGGAGGCAATATTTTAGAGTGTTAAAGTTGTTACTTGAGTACTATGCACTAATAAACTCAAATTTTGTTACATAATCCTTTTTAACTCTCATTTTCAATAGGAAGAGTCTATCCCTTCCACCTCCACCCACCTACACAAAGAATACCTGCCCAGCATCATCTGTCTATCTTTGAATAACTCACTAATACTGTGTATTAAAACTGTAAAATCAAATAAGCATGGCTGATGCTCGCTGACTGAAGGAAGTAACACATTTTAATTGTTAAGACTTAAATTATGTAACATGCCTCCCAATTACTTGTTTAAAATCACACACACACACACACACACACACGCGTAACCTACAGCAAAATCAACCTTAAGTAAAACATAGAAAAATTTTTCACTATTTTTCCTCCAGATGATTGATCCTGCCTTGGACAAAGAAAGCAAATGACTTAGTGCATCTATTACTGTACTACATTTTTGTTAGCTAAAAATAATTTCCAGCCGGACATGGTGGCTCATACCCGTAATCCCAGCACTTTGGGAGGCCAGGCCGAGGCAGGTAGATCATGAGGTCAGGAGATTGAGACTATCCTGGCCAACATGGCAAAATCCCATCTCTACCAAAACTACAAAAATTAGCTGGGTGGCGCACACCTGTAATCCCAGCTACTTGGGAGGCTGAAGCAGGAGAATTGCTAGAACCTGGGAGGCAGATATTGCAGTGAGCTGAGGTAGCACCACTGCACTCCAGCCTGGCGACAGAGAAAGACTCTGTCTCAAAAAAAAAAAATTATTTTCCCCCATGATGCCAAACAATAAATATTGATCAAATATTTAAGTAATATAGATTTGGAAAGGCATCAATGTATATCTGACCAGGAAACCCACACAACTTGGAACAGCCCTCAGCAAAGCCAGAACCCAAATTTCAGGCCTTTTGGTTTCCAAACCTGGCTTTAGGACCTCAAAATCCTGGGTTCAGAGAGGTGACCCAAGAAAGCCCACAGCAGGTAAGAAGCAAGAACTAAACCCAGGCCCCTCAATTCCATGCCCCAGAGTTTTGTCCACATTTGTTGAGCACCTAATCGGATCAAGTGCTATCCCTATCTTGTGATCTATACAAGAGTAAGACATGATCCTGCCCTCAAGGCCTTCGAGTCTCTATAAGGAATTGTGCAATTTTAATCAATACAACCAAAATCAGAGACACAAAAGTAACAGCGTATAAAATCTTTTAAATTTTTAAATTTTTTAAAAAGAAGTCTCATGCATCTATCGAGATATTTCAAAATAAAAGAAAGTTTCCAGTTTGACAAAGCTATAAAACACAAATAATCAAGATCGAAATAACCATGATAATAATAGTCACATTAACATTTATTGAATACTTACTACATAAAACCCACTTTGTTAGGTGCTTTTCATCATTTAATCCACAAGATCATTGGATATTATTATCATCCTAATTTTACAGAAGAGAAAACAAAAAAGCTTTGAGAGTTGCTTAATAACGTACCTAAATTTACATATGCTAATAATCAATTCAGTCTCCAAGTCCAAAAGATCCTGCCACCGTCCTGTAAGTAGCTCTTTAAAAAGGGATAATAACCCTCCAACACACAATCACACACACATATGAACACCCAGGTCCAGTTTTATCTGTCTCTCTTTATGGTCTGCTTGCTTTGAAGATCTCAAAATTCAATCAGTATTAAAAAAGAAAGCTGGGAGCTGGAAACTGAGAAAAATACTACCCACAGTAAGTTGGTCATTGGTAATAAATTAATCAACAAGGTGAAGAACAGGAAGAGTTTAAACAAGAAAGTTTCCAACATGTTATACTTTAATTAATTGTGAATTTGAAGTAATTATTGGGAATAAAGGACAGTATTTTTAGAAAAGCAATTAAATTTAGCCGAAAGGTGTCACTGACATTAAGGTCATTTCAACAAAAAGGATTTTCTGAGTAACAGAAGCAGAACTTAGGGCCAAAGCACCCAAGAGATGACTTCAACAGAATCAAGACCAATTTTCCCCAATGTTCAAGGAGAGGAAAGTATAAACTTCATTTACCCCAAGATTCCACTGGGATTGGATTCCTCCACTTAATTAACTACTCATCCATGATACTATCTAAAAAATGCTGACCCTACAGCTTTGTGCAGTTAATGTGCTATAGCCTCAACTACTCTATTTATTGGAATATCCATTTTCCTGTCTAATAGAGCTCAGAAGTTGAATTTCTTTCACTTAAGCTGATATTCTACTTCCTCATTTATGCTACAGATATGTTTGTACTGAAAGGCATTAAATATTTATATTTATGTCCATGATCATACAGTCCAATTTAAGGAAGAATACAAAGAAAACTAAGAGGAAGAAATAGTGATTTCACCGTCTTTCAAAGTAAAATAATTACAATTATGTGGGAAAAATATTATTTGTAAAAACTCAAAACTTTTTTTATTTATAAAGAAAACTTGTTATCAATTGATTTACATGTTTACAACTGTCCTGTCTCACCAATGTGCAAGCTTCCCTACCATATTATAAGGTTCTTGAGAGCAAGGGTTAGATTCAGAAACTTCACTTCTTACATTGGATGCCAAGGACCAAGGGTGGGTACACAGTGTTTGTGTTCCCCTACTGTCTACCTCCTAGCTGTGAATGAACTGAGAAGATAGGCTAATGATCGTGATCAGTTTAGTCACCACAGATCCAGCACAGCACCGTCCCCATTCATGACAGATGCCTATTTAATATGAGCTGGACTACAGGGAAGTAACATCAGTGTTACCCAGTTATCTCCATGAATCACCAGCTGAAACTAGATTTATCTTCCCAATTGTTCAGTTTGTTTCTTCCTTTGAAATAGTTACTATTTAAAAAGTTTAGGCATATGGTATTACTTAGCAAGAAGTAAATATTTAACCCAATCTCCACTAAGTAAAGCCCTTAACATTTTATATATAATCTGAAGGCATCCTGGAGGTATATATATATATATACACACACACACACACACACATACACACACACACACACACACACATATATACATGCACATCCATATAAATATCCATATATATATGAATATATGTCTATTTAAGCTGGCACTGTGATATGGTGCTATTTTCTACATTATTTTCTACATCATAGCAGCAAATCAAGATTTACATATCAAGAGAAGGCATTTATCTTCCATCATTCCATTTACTGAAACATATTAACTTTCCTCTCCCCATCTCCCTACCTCTTCAGTCCTGTCTACCTTTGTATGCAAAATACAGTAGCTGCTTATTTTAAGGAGTACAGAATTTCACTAAATATTCTTCTGCTCATTGTGCTTTCTCATTCCATTCCCATTACAAAGCTTTTAAGTTGTTTGTCAAGCCTAAACTCTCTCTTCTACTTTTCACTGGAGAGATCGATTAATTTGGCAAAAACAGAATCCCAAACTGCCGTTGCTCTTTAGGTCATCTTAATTAATTGTAATTAGTTTTAAAATATTCAGTTCCTGATTTCCCATAAAACTGAGGACATCACACACACAAGTGAGCTATCATTATTTCTTAATAACAGCACTTGTAATAGAAAGGTAACCATCCATTCTTTCCTGTGGTCTTTCATACTTTCAACCCTGATTAGTATGTGAGTGGCTGGTAAATAATTAATTGTATGGTGAGTGACATATTTTAAAATCTGCAAAGTATTTTATTCTGGGAATTTAAGCCAACCCTTGCATTTCCCTAGATAGCTCTGTATATGCCTACAATTATAAGTTAAAGCAGATTCTTGACTTTCCCATTAGCATCTAACAATTTACGAGCTTTTGATATCCATGGGATGATTTTTAAATGATGACTTTAATTCCCCAATGCACGTAGATAACTAGAAAAATAATAGACAATAAATGAATGCTTTAGCAAAGGAATTTAACTAAGAATTTAAAGCTTCACCCAAGCTGAAAGTAATCAAAAAAACTTTATAATGGTCCTGAACTGACTTCAATATTCTCTTTACATTATTAAAGGAATGTAGCAGCTTCAAATAACTTATTTCATATGGATGACATAACTATCCTATTAAGTAGTAATCATTATATACAATTTTTAGATGAGAAAACTGAAGCTCATATATTTTAGTTAAATTGCAGAATTAGGAATTGCCAGAGTTGGAGTTCAATCCAGATCCAGCTGCATTTAAAGCCATGTTCACAGGACTGCACCAACTCTAGGCAGAACATGGGGTTCTTGTACTTCTGACATTTACAGCACCTTTTGGATATTATACCAAGTTTAAGCCTAAAAAACACATTTCGGATTTGGTTATTTCGTAGATTATACAATTTATTTGGGTTCAATTTGTCATTGACTACACACTGGGTAGGCAGTGATAGGTCTATAGTATTTAACCATAACTAAAGATAACATATTTGGGAAATTAATTTTAAAAATCATATATAAAGAAACGTGTGTCAAATAATAATTTTCCCATTAGGAATTTGGCTAAAAAAATATGATGGAAATAAAAGTGTTGTTTTTCTTACCCAAAATATTTTTATTTATATCTTTAGAGAAGGGTCTCATTCTGTGCCCAGACTAGAGTGCAGTGGTGCAATCACAGCTCACTGTAGCCTCAAATACCTGAGGCTCAAGTGATCCTTCCACCTCGGCCTCCTCCTGAGTAGCTAGAACTACAGGTGCATGCCACTATGTCCAGCTATTTTTTTTTTTTAAGAGAGGTAAGGTCTAACTATGTTGCCCAGCCAAGCCCGGTCTAGAATTCCTGGCCTCAAGTGATATTCCTACTTGAGCCTCCCAAAGTGCTGGGATTACAGGAATGAGACACTGTGCTGGGCCACAAATGTCTTTAATAAGATTCAATTGGCATCATCCATTGTCAAAGTACAAAATGTGTATTTTCATTAACTACTGTAACCAAAGGTAATTAAAGGGACAATCAATCATATGCCCTTTGCTCATTCTATGTAAACAATCTTTCATTACAATACCAATTAATTACCAATTCATTGGAAGTTCTGAACTCCATGGAAATTGAGTATTTAAGCAAAAAGTTTGGTTGAATCCCTATTCTAAATTATTTAGTAGACCTCAGTAAATGAAAAGAATTAGAAAAGAATTATTCTCAGAATTCAGATTATAGCAAATCACTTGTAAAATTTTACCTATTTAAAAAACACCTTTCGTGGTCATTACTAGAAAGTTAGCTAATTATGCACTAGTTTCTGTTGGGAGACAATTCTCTATCCTGTGGTATCCTTTGTCTCAGACTACTATTCAAGGATGTTTGTAAAGCAAACAGCCTGGGCGGATAAAGATTATGTCTTCCTCCTCCAGGACAGAGGATAATTTTGTTTCCTGGCAAGAATTATAAAGATAATGACTTCCTCCAGGGCAAAGGTTGGGCAAGTGTGCCAGAAACAGTTTATAAGAGTGGTGATTTCCTACTCTGTATTCCTCAGTTGTGACACAGACCCAACAGGTATGAAGCATCTACCTGTGCCCCCTCTGCATTGCCCCCAAGGGAGTTTCCCCTCAAGGAGAACCAAGATAAGAGCTTGTAGGCCATGCTGCCTGCTGTGCATTAAGCAGTAGTAGCCTTTATGTCTGATCCAGGAGTTTTGTGTCTTCTGTCAGCATGTATGAATCAGGCAGGCTAACTTGCTACCTCACAGGCAGGGTAAAATCTCAGATGTCTCACTGCTCTTGACAGCTCTGTATGATTGATTATTTAAATAAGTATTTGCAGATGTTGGCTAACTCCAAGGTAAATTTTTATTCCTCTCTCTGAAGCCTAGAACTCACAGCTGTCACTTGTGCTCATGTAATTAGGGCAAAACTAAAGAATACCATCTTCGTACCTGAAATTCAGATGAAGGAAGTGAAGATAAGCACAGGAGGCTTTTCCTTCTGATGACCACTGTTGGGTTATTAGAATCCTCAGCTGTACACCAAAGACAAGCTATCCTTCTCACGCCCTGATTGATTACATGCTGTCACTGGCTGACCTGTACATCCCTGTCATCAATCACCCTCTCTCACAGAGGATATGGGAAGATTTCATGTCTCAATCATGCTCTCCAGTTTACCCCAGGTGACAAAAGCCAACTAGATTCTCGGGGCACGAAGGTGATCATACTCACTTTCCTTCCTCACCTCGTCATTTAGACATGTGGATAGTAACAGCCAACATTTACAGAGCATGTCTCAATAATCATTTTATCCTTCTCCCACACTGGAGATGCAGACCAGCAGAATTTCTATTTTCTCTTCACAGAGCCTCAATGAATTGAAATGGCTTGATCCAGGCCCAGATCTGGTAACTGAGGAAGCAGAAGTTTCTGACCATTCTGTGTTCCCTCTACTTCACAAAACCAAGGAGGCCAATAGATGGCCTCAGCACCCACTCTGGCCCTCTTGGAGGCTCCTTTGGTCACTCTCTAATGGGCCTCATAAGGGGCAGGGAAGTGCAGTGGTTAGGGAGCACAGTTGAGAGCTAGAGTGCCTGAGATTTTAAATGCTGGTTCATTCACTCATTATTAGCCAGTCACTCCTGCCTCAGTCACTTAGGTAATTTGTTTCACCTCTGTATATCTTAGTTTCATCATCTGTAAAATGGGGATAATAATACTGCTTCTATTACAGGATTATTATAAAGACTGAATAAAACAAATAAATTACTCCAAAGAGGCCTATACTTAGTATTATCTGACACCACTACTGCTACCACTACAACTGCTTTGAGTCCTTTTTGGACACATTGATCTCTTTCTGGTTAGAAGCCCAATTTCTGATTATCAGGCTTGGTTAGGAATTCAGGAGAACTTCCCCAGGGTCTCCATATCCAACCCTACAGAACAGCAATCTAGGCTCACTCTGCCATCAGGAACCAAATTATCAAGAAGAACGTGACAAGATCCAAAAACATTTCTTGTTGAATGAATAAATGACTTGGGAAGACTCTCTGTTTTGCCGTATATATTCTGAAAGAGAAATGAGGCTTTAGGTTTGACTATTCCTATACCTCCTTTGTGAGTTAATCCACGTGACAGGCAGAATTATGACTACCACCAAACCCGCTTTGAAGACGGAAAGAGATCACAACCAAGGAATGTGTGTGACCTGTAGAAACCGGAAAAGGCAAGAAGATGGGTCTCCCCCAGAGTCTCCATTAAGGAATGCAGCCATGCTGACACTTTGATTTGAGCCCAGTAAAAAGTGTGTTAGACCTCTGACCTGCAGAACTGTAAGACAATAAATCTGTGTTGTTTAAGCCGCTAGGTTTGTGGTAATTTGTTAAGGCAACAATAGAATCTCTGGATTCTTTCACTAGGGGAAGATCATAACCCAGTATTGGGACTATTCTGTAGGGTTAAGCAAGAGGAAAGCACGTATTTACTTACCAATTCATTCACTGATTCGTCAGTGAGTTCACTGAGCACCTACCACAGCCCAGACACCGTCCTTCGGGCTACAGAAGGCAACAGTGAACCAGAGAGCCACGGTCAGCTTCTGCAACCATGCAGCTCACAACCCAAAGGTGAGAGAGAGAGATTAAGCAAGCCAATTAATAAATTAGGTAACTGCAAACAGTGGAAAGTGCTGTGAAGAAAATAAAATAAGACGATGAGATAGAGAACACAGAAGGCAGAGCTGAGGAGACAGAAACCTCAGATTTGGGTGGATGGAAGGCTCTCTAAGAAATGACATTTGCCAGCCAGGCAAAGGTCCAAGCGAGTTCAGAAGCCACTAACTCATGGCTAACCTAGCCTTCTTACAGATGTGTAAGAGGCAAAATACCCGTTTTTGAGAAATTGATATGACTTCTCACTCCAAGGAAAAGTGCACTGTGTGAATTGCTACTCTCATTTTCCTGTCTCCACTCTTCACAAGCATGACTTTTAAGGCTTTATTTTTACCATATTTTATGAACAGTGTAAAGGCAGCATTATCCCAGAGTCCCTGGATATCATTTTCAGTGAGAGCACTCAGTGTTCTCCTTATCTGAATATGGAAGTGGTTAGACTCCCTGTGATGGCTACATTGCTGTTACTGTGATGGATTTCCCTGCGCTGGCTGCAGCCTGTATCAGCGACACTGGCTCTGAAACCAACTGCATTGCTCAGGGTAAGACCCAGACACAGCGCTAGAGCCTATGCAGACTCCAGCTGGCTCCACTGCACATTTTGTTATGACAAAAATGTGAAAGTGTAAAGGTGGTAAATAAGTGTACAAAATTCTCCTGTCATATCATGTAGGAATGATGATTTCTGATATCCAAATCATATGCACACAAAGCAGGCCACTCAATTCATTTATTGTAGTGTCTTGCTCTGTTATCTATGGGAAAATAGTACAAACAACTTCAATTTTTATTAAGGTTGTCACAGCATCAATAATTATTTCTCACAATTACTCCTTTCATAGATTGTCTATAAAAGTAAAACTAGAACATCCAAATAATCTGACTCAACCCAGAGTTCCCAGATACACACAAACAATGCAGGGCAGCACAAATTACCTTCACACTCTGGTTAGTTTGTTCTATAGATGCCTTCCCTGTGAGAAGTGGATAAGCTGAGGTATAAAACGAATCCAATTCTGGAGCTATTCTAACCATTTCTAATGTTGTATACGTTAATCTACTGAGCTTACAAATAAACAACATTGAGTAAGATGGCTTTTGTGTTGGGGGTGAGAGGTGCAGAGTTCACGCTTTGATAACTCACAGATTCCAAGAATGGTGCTCAGGTTTTAGAGCCAGAATATCTAGATTTGATTTCCAACGTCATCATATAATAACTATGACCTTGAAGAAGGGACTCTATTTCCCTGACATAGCATCAATCCTTTTTTTCCTCTATGAATTGAGGCTAGAAGTAACACCCATTCTGCCTGCTTCAGAATGGCACAAAATAAGAAAGACTTCGTAAACTATAGAACACAGGTACAAACCAAAAGTCCCCTGGCATCCTGGTGCTACAGATATGCTGTATTTAGGGCAACAGCCTAAGTCTCAATCCTCTGAGCTCCATGCATGGAATGAATGGCAGCAAGTCTGAGCTTTTCCTGGGATCCCTTCCTCAGCTACTCCCCCTAGGATTCCCTGAGAGTCAGACTTAGGGCCTGCTGCCTGACAATCCTCCTCTCCTGACAATCCTATTCTCTTGTACTTTTCATCTGCTCCACATGCCTTCATCACTCTGCCAACCACAAGTCACCATCAACACCTTTGACAACATTCTCAGGGAAGACAACTTCTACAGCACAAAGAAAGGGGTGAAGAGGGAAGAGAAAAAACCTCAAGCCTCACCATCAGGGAAGCCACTTCCACTCTTTGTTTTTCTTTTTTCTTTTTATTTTTACAACTCTTTAAAAATGTAAAAACAATCCAGCAGGCCACAGGCTGGATTTTCCTCAAGGGCCATGGTTCAGTGACCCCTGCTTTATGACACAGTCATCGTTCATGCCATAGTATACTTGTTTTTTGTGTGAGCAGGAGTCTGTTGCAGGTGGGGAAATTGAGAGAAGGCTCATTAGGTCGAGGGAGATACCTAGAACCACTGCTACTTGGACTTTCACACCCAGAAGCTCATCTGGGTGTGGTGGCTCACTCCTGTAATCCCAGTACTTTGGGAGGCCAAGGCGGGCAGATCACCTGAGGTCAGGAGTTCGAGACCAGCCTGGGCAACATGATAAAACCCTGTCTCTACTAAAAATACAAAAATTAGCATGGTGGCAGGTGCCTGTAATCCCAGCTATTCTGGAGGCTGAGGCAGAAGAATCACTTGAACCTGGAGGTGGAGGTTGCAGAGCCGAGATCGCACCACTGCACTCCAGCCTGGGCAACAAGTGCAAGACTCCATCTCAAAAAGAAAAGAAAAGAAAAGAAAAGAAAAGAAAAGAAAAGAAAAGAAAAGAAAAGAAAAGAAAAGAAAAGAAAAGAAAAGAAAAGAAAAGAAAAAAGAAAAGAAAAGAAAAGAAAAGAAAAGAAAAGAAAAACCCCTGTAGCTTGGTCTGGTCCATGTCAGCAGACTTCTTCACTCATGGCTTTTTTTCAGGAACCCAATCCCATCCCTCGATCCAGTCTTTTTTGGGGAGTCCTAAGCTATGAGAGAGATCAGTGCATGTCTGAATGCCAAAAATGGGTCAAGCTCCAGTTCTTACACTCGGCCCTGAGCTCTGTGTAAATCTAGCATGTGACTTCTGTGCTTCTGTGACAGTTAGAAGGCTGCTCCACCCACACCACATGGGACCTCTGGGGTTAGAATTCCCAATGATACAATCAAGCCTAGGAAAAATGCAACTCTGAGCCAGTCAGAATATTTTATACATTTATTAGCTACTATGATTATTACCAAAAAATGAAGAAGAAAAAGAGGAGGGAAAGAGAATGAGGAGAAAAGGAGCAGGGATGAAGAGGGAATAGAAGGAGAAGAAATTACTGCAGAAAATTTTGCCAGGATGCAATTATGATCACAAAATTAAATTATCCTCACCTAGTACTTTCTCCTTGTAATAAAAGAGTTCACTTTGAGGCTGGGCACACTGGCTCATGCCTGTAATACCAGCACTTTGGGAGGCCGAGACAGGCAGATCACTTGAGGTCAGAAGTTCAAGATCAGCCTGGCCGACATGGCAAAACTCTGTATCTACCAAAAAATATAAAAATTAGCTGGGTGTGGTGGCAGGTGTCTGTAATCTCAGCTACTGAAGAGGCTGTGGCAGGAGAATTGCTTGAACCTGGGTGGTGGAGGCTGCAGTGAGCTGACAGCATGCCACTGCACTCCAGCCTGGGCGACAGAGTAAGACTCTGTCTAAATAAAAAAGAAGACTTCACTTTGAATCATTTTGATTGTCGTATCTGTTCTGTAAGTCAAGGCTTTTATAAGCCTATAGGTACCTAGCTGCAAAGTAGCAAATAATGCCTACGTGGCCCAAAAGTGAATCAGAAAATGATGCCGCTTCAGGTCTATGACCTAGCCCCATTTCACTAACTACAGGTCACTTTTTTGGAGGGAAAAGGAGTGAGGGGTGGAAGTCACCTGTTAATCCTGGCAGATCCAGCCACGCCCAAGGACACACATGAAGAGCAGAACCAAGATGGATTCTCATCAACTTGAGCCCTTGACCAGGCTGCACAATAACACAGAGGCCCTAACTCAGGTTTGAGTCAATGTCCACAGGCCCATTTTGTGCAGCTACTTGTAGTATGCTAACATGCTGGCCCAGAAGTTAGTGATAATATTTACTGTGACGGTGGTGGTGATGGTGCCACCAATAGAACTTGTCAGCTGAGAGCCCTTGCTCTGGATCACTTAAAGAGGGCTGATTTTGAAGTAAGATGAAATAACTTAGAAACATAGAGGATAAAGTGGTCCTTAGGGTTGGTAAGGTGGAGGAGGGTGACTAAGTCATAAAAGATGTGCAGCACAGACAGAAAAATGTTTTAAAAATTAGTCTAAATAGTGTGCCAGAGCAGACTGCTGAAGCTGAGGACAAATGTTTGCACCCTGCAGAGAATGCTCCACTCTAGAGTTTCACAGTGCAAGATGACCTGACCTTCACAGTGGGGAGGAGGCCTGGGTGCCTTGCTTTGGACTTAGGAAAAAGTAAGCAAGCTGAGGAGCCAGGATGCCAGTGATGAGCATTCATTCATCCAAAGGAGAAAAACAGAACCAGGAGGTGGTCTGCTGATGTCCAAGGGAGAAAAAATCCAGAGCTGTCTGGGAGATGCATGGCAGAACCCTAAACAGATTGGAAGCGGGGGGAGAAAAGGTCATGGCAAAGTTAAGGATGACTGGAGCTCCCTACCTGGGGAAAGGATGGATGGCTGTGTTTTAGTTGCCAAGACAACGAGCCTCAATGGCAGGCAGAGAGGCTACAGAGTCCCTCTCTGGGAGTCTCTGGTCCTCAACTGTGCAGCACTGACAGGTCTTCTTCCACTTGGAAGTACCATATGCTGCTCTGGTACTGGAGGTGTGTTTATCACTGAAAAGACTCACCCCCAGGTATAGAGGATGGCTGAAGGCTGCAATGCTGCTACAGAAACACATATTTCTCAGCATTGTTAATGGAAACAAACATCTGCAACACCTAATTGAAACTCATTCACAGGAAAGATAAATAAAACATTCTAACCTCTAGCATTACACACAACTTTTTAAATCCAGAGAATATTACATCAGAGATCTACCTTCCCGGTTGAGAGTGTACTATATATATTTTCCTTTGGAAACTAAAGATACTATAAATAAATTTGAAAACATATATTTCTTCAAAGTATTAATTTTTAAAGCGGCCAAAATTGCTAACAACCAGGGAAAGTACTGATTTATAATTTATGTTCTTGGCATATAGTATATATTGTGAATTTGCATGCATATTAAATGCAAATAACCAGAAGAGTATAACATTAAGGCTTCAAATTTATATGTGCAAAAGACAGTAAATTTTAACATTAAAATTCTTCCCAGAAAATATGAACTCCCCACAGCCCAGGTGACTGTCACATAGTCCGCTGAGCAGCCTCACTATGGAACGTGAGTAGTCAATAACCTTGCTCAATGAAAATTTGCATTTCCCATGCCTACTCTGCTTACCAGGCAAAGCAGACAAGACCATTTGGCATCATGTAGGACAGGGGTAAGGTGCTAACATGGCCCAGCTTTTCAAACAAATTATTTAATAATTTGACAGGAAAAAAAAAAGCACCAGTAAAACTGCCACTGTTGAACCACTAACAGAATCTTTACTCCCTTCTAAAGATTGCAACAGTGGGGAAATGGAGCAAAATGTAGCTGACTCTGCTCTTTCCACTATAATAAAAATAAGAAAGAGATTTGAGATGCCAAAACCCTCTGAGTCAACCTAGCTGGGCTAGGGTGCTCAGTTGTTTAGTCCAATACTAGACTAGATGTCGCTGTAAAAGTGTTTGATACGTGGGATTCGCATCTATAATCAGGTAACTTTAGCTACAGGAGATTACCCTTGATCATGTGAACAGGCTTCATCTAATCAGCTGAAGGCCTTAAGAGCGAAACTGAGTTTCCAGGAGAAGGAATTCTCCCTCAAGACTATAACATAGAAATCCTGCCTAAGTTTCCAGCCTGCTAACTTGCCCTACAGATTTCATACTCAAGGCTATCTATAACATCAACTCTTGCCAGAGTTTTCAGACTGCTGGCCTGTCCTGTGATTTTCGGACTTACAAGCACCCACATTTGCATGGGCCAGTTCCTTAAAATAAATCTCCTAATAAATATATATTTATGTATCTAATACATAGATAGGTAGATAAATACTGTCTGATGAACACTGATACAGGATTTAAAGGGATTTTCAATGTAGAACTAAAAAAGTACACACTATTATAAGGCATTCTGCTGGGTGGATAAGTACTGGTTGATCTTGATTGCAATGTAAAAATTAATGTATTCTTTGTTTAAATAATTCTACTGCTTTGCAGTGCAGAATTTACTGGAAGATTTCCTTCTTGATATCCATTTAAAGAATTTTCATAGTCAACCCTAAGACAAGTAAGAGTGAATTTCATTTGTGTGTAAGAAAAGAGGCTCATGAAAATCTTTCTGGTAGCTGAGCCCGAAAGGTTTTGGGGCTCACCTTACTGCATTTATATTGTGAATTCTCTGTCAGTGCTAAGTCTTGAGAGATGGAACTACCCCTTCAGTTACGTATAGCCTGAAAACACAAATCAGACTGTTTATGCCAATGAAGCAAGTATCCACTTAAGTTTAGATCAAACAATTCCATGAGTATAGAGCCACTCCGATCACTCTGTTCCTTTTTGTTCCTTGGCCTTTTCACGAAGCATCTCACAGTATTTGCTTCCACACCTCTGCTCCTCCCTTCCTTCACTCTGTGACACAGAATGCTTATCCACACACTCAGACCCCAATGCTGTGTTCACTAATGATCCCCAGACCTATGCTTCCTTCCCTGACCTCTAATTCCTACCACACTCCTTATTTATTGCTGTCTGGATGATCTTCTGGGAGTGGATGGGGCAACGGTTACAGTCATAGCACATCCAAAAGAGAAATGATCTGTTTACCAAATTTCTATCTTTTGCTAACTGTTCCATGTCTACTGTTCCATGATTCGTAAGCTGGGAAGAGAACCAACCTGTTCTACAAGGCATTTGGACATTTGCTGGATACTCTTCTGATCATTTTGCTTTTTGGTTTTTTAGACTAATAAAGATGGGAGTTGTTCTCCAAGGCAGCAATCCAGCCTTGATTTACACTGTCTATATAACTTACCTTTATCTTCTGTCTTCTCTATCAGTCCTGTCATCAAGTCCAATTCCTTCTCCTTCTCACTCTTCTGCAGTCCTCCTTAGCATGTGCCAACTGTCTTCCTCCTCTCTGAGCTATTTTATAACACAGCAACAATCATCTACTCAAATGTCATGTTGATCATGTCACTTGTTGCCAAATGTTCCAAATGTTTCTTCTTGAATTAAATTTCAACCCCAGATCTACAAGTCCACAGCTAACTCCCTTGATGCTCCTCTTCCTGGCTGTGGTCTGCACCTGCCCCACCGATCCCCACACTCCCTTGCTCTCCACAACTGACTGTACCCTCTCTGTTCTCCAGATAGCAGGAAGAACTCTTTGCTCTTATTACCTCTCCCCTTAATATGTTCCTGCTCTGGAGAAGTTCAAGAGCTGGTGGGTTTCCTTGATTCCACCTTCCAAATAACTACCCTACCATGGTTAGTTCCTGATTCAGGGATCCTAAGATTTGGGCTCACATCCAGGACATCCTGGGTCAAAAGGCAGAACTATGTGAGTAATCACTGTCTTGACTTCATCCAAAAAGCACCCCTATTTTTACCTTTTCTCAAAATGATGTCTCCAATAAGAAACCTCTCAAAAATTTAAATTTCTTCTTGGCAAATTAGACATATAAACTTATCTAAGAAAGTATTATTATGCATGTGTATCAGAATACATTTCCCATTGTGATTTATCCCCATGTTACATATAGTTACAGATTATTTTTAGAAAATTGTTTTTTTAAATATTTGATAGCCATTAAAAGGGTAAAATAATAATCTGCTTCTTATGGAACAATGAGATGCCATTCTAGCACTTTTGCAAGTATTTGCAATTGTAATCAGTAACGCAGGCAGAAAGAATGCCAGTGTTTTTCAATCATCACTAGCAAAAATGTAAATTTTTTAAAATTAAGACTTTAAAGATCACCTGCATTTATCTTCTGCTAATGCAAGCTGGGACTATTTCCTAGGATTCTGAGTGGCTTAACATCATCAAGACATGTCACAGGCTTCACCCAAATTATTCAATTCCTACCATACATTATGCTGAACCTCTCAGAAGATGAAACAGGAAGAGGCAACGTAAGTGTTTGGAGAACAAAAGGAAAAATGAAGCACAGAGACCTCAGGCTAAAAGTGTAAACCCTTGAGAGGGTTTTAAGGACATACTATAGGACTAAAAAATGAGAATAAATCAGCAGGCCCATTAGCTGTGCAGCAAATTAAAGCCCCCCTGTTTCCAGTTTCAGCCTTGAATCTGGAGGGCACCAAACAGACCACACTGTCAGTCCCCTCCGTCAAAGAAGAGTGTTCTCTGCTATGTATTCTCAAGTGCCTTTTTTTTTTTCCAGCTAATTTAGTGAAAAATGGCTATTAGTTTCCCACCTCTTCTCCTACATCATTATTACAAATTTCCCTAGGAACATGTTAAAGGGATAACAGGAAAATAATCAAAGTTTCAAAACACAAGCTATATTTATCATAAATTTCAACTTATATTTTTCCTTGTATTAGAAAACGAAGCTTGCTATCTTCAGATTTATATTTCTTCTATCTTAATCCTTGGGGTAAAATATGGCATGTGGATAATCCACAAACTGCATTTAAGAAGTAGACCATAGTCCAGAGTTGTATACATTTTGTCGTCTCATCTCATAAAAACGAAGTTGAAAGCATCTCTGTGCAGTGTTTTGAGATGGCAAAAGGTCTGGAAGATCCAATAAAACGACACAAGAGATTTTTTAAAATTAGTCTGTATTTAAACCAATTTATTCATAATATAGCCTCAACTGGTAAATAGGACTAGACCCAGAGATAACTGCTTTCAATTATTTAAGTAATTATTTTGGAATTTGCTTCCATATGTGGAAATCAGAGCTTCCCAACTGGTAGGTGTTGGCACACTATTGTGCAAATAATTGATTCCAGGTATGCAATGAAGTATGGATGTCTCTCAGCCTCTGGGAATCAGGTGGGGTTCTCAGGTGGCAGGTGCCTCTGGGCAGACCACACCTGGCCATCAGCTTCCTCAAGGTACAAAGGCATGGTGCTCATTGCTGAGAGGCACTAGAAACATCCACGGACACCCATGCCAACAGACTGCTGCAGAAAGCACCCCTTCACTTTGTGCAGAAGCAGTCCACGTGACGGCTGGAGGTTTCATTCTGGGTATAGAAGGCACAGCTGGCTGAAAGTGGAGCTCTTGAAAGGTGAGGGCAGAAAGGCCTGGTAGCCAAAGTTACAAGTGACAACCCCCCAAATTTTGGCTTTATACATACCAGATATTCCTTTCCAGTTGAGTCAAATGTCCTCTTTCACTAGCATCCAAGCTACCTATGGGCTGACTGCTCTAACAATAAACACACACTTCATAAATTCAGGCCTCTTTATTATTTTTAATTACTTCATAGGAAAAAATTCAGTTGAATTTGAAATCTGTTGGAATTATCAGAGGATTGCATTTGTCTAGCAAAGAAGCAAGCTAAAACTATTAATTTGTTTTAAATATAACTAACTGTTATAGAATATGAAATAATGGTGAAATGGCTTGTTTTTAAAAATATCACTATTTGTGTAATGTCTCACTGACAATGACTAAAAAGAATTTGAAGAGAGCATCATTAAGCTATTGATCAAGAATTGTGTTCAGCCATTTCAGGCATATAAGAAATATAAAAACTTATGTTTATGAAAGCAAGCTCAGGTTTCTCATTGAAAAATCTGAAAATATTTTATTTGAAGTTTTAAATCTACTTAATATTCTACAAATGAATGTCTCCAGCTTCCTACATTATTTAGTATCAGTTTCTATGCATGCCATACTAAAGCCAAAACTTTATATGCACTGATTTAAATAACATATGTCTCTTACTGTTTCTTAGTTTTTCAATTTTAGGTATTATTGATTGACCTCCTAATGAGGACAATGAGGGTTAGGTTTTTTGTTTGTTTGTTTTGAGAGAGTCTCACTCTATTGCCCAGGCTGGAGTGCAATGGTGCCATCTCGGCTCACTGCAACCTCTGCCTCCTGGGTTCAAGCAATTCTCCTGCCTCAGCCTCCCAAGTAGCTGGGAGTACCGGTGTGTGCCACAATGCCCAGCTGATTTTTAATAGAGATGGAGTTTCTCCATGTTGGTCAGGCTGGTCTGAAACTCCTGACCTCAGGTAATCCGCCCGCCTCAGCCTCCCAAACTGCTGGGATTACAGGCATGAGCCACTGTGCCCAGCCAAGGGTCAGGTTTTTTTTATCACACATGCACATGCCTCATGTTCTCATCCTCTGAGAATAATTTCGGTTGTATTAAATATCCATATTTACATTATTAGAATCATGTAGTATTCTATATCTCCTTTTCTGCCTTACTTTTCGTCTTCCTTGGAATTAATCATTGCTATATTTAATTGGTGTTAGTTTCCTAGGTACTTATCATGATGCTATCCCCAAAGCCTCCCCAAGATCTGTAAATCTCCTCTCAGCACAAACACACTAGATGTTTAATCAATTTTCCCATCTTGAAGAACTTTCTCCTGAATCACTCTACCTACTGCAATTTAGATCAATTGATCGCTATTCCAGTGCACAGCTGTTATCTTTTACCGTCATCTGCGGGGTTCTTTTCACCTTGCTCTTGTGTTGGTCCCATCTCTAGGATACCAGGTCTTTCTTTTTATTAGTTTACCGTGTCATTTATTGGAGCAAACTCTAGTGTTGTAAGGTTTCATGATCATCTATTGTTACTCCCTTTTAATCAGGAAACGTCTGCTTTTGAGAAATTTTGTTGAATTATTCCTTCGATGGTTTTCTGTCCTCCATTTTCTATATTCTCTCAATCTGGTGTTACTATTTTTAAATGTATGAAACAATCCTCTAGGCTTCTTGTTTTTTCTATGTTATTTTCTATTCTTTCTCTTTTTACTACACTTTCTGGAAATTTTCCTTAACTTTACCTACTAACCCTTATAAATTCTGTTGTGTTTCATGGTTAGAATATCATGCCTTATCTGTCTGGAGATACCAATGATTTCTTTTCTCAGATTTATTCTTCCAGCTGGGCACTGTGGCTCACACCTGTAATCCCAGCATTTTGGGAGGCAGAGGTGGGTGGATTGCATGAGGTCAGGAGTTCAAGACTAGCCTGGCCAACATGGTGAAACCTCATCTCTACTAAAAATACAAAAATTAGCTGGATGGTAGTGGCACGTGCCTGTAATCCCAGCTACTAGGGAGGCTGAGGCAGGAGAATCGCTTGAGCCTGGGAGGCGGAAGTTGTGGCGAGCCAAGATCGTGCCACTGCACTCCAGCCTGGACGACAAAGTGAGACTCTGTCTCAAAAGAAAGAAAGAAAAAAAAAAGATTTCTTTTTCCTACTAAGGTTGTTTCCTCCAAATTGCCTTTTTTATTTATGTGCTTTAGTTTTTGTCTCTCACGATATCAGACATTTCCTTAAATGTCTCATGATCCTTGGCTGTTTGCTGATATTTAAGGGCAGGGCACTAGAAGGTCAACAGAAAGGTTGGGAGTGTGGTTGTTGACATAGGATTTATTTTAGAATTGTTCTGGCTAGGCCTTTCCTTGAGGGAATCCTTGATGTTGGTATCCTTGAGTTCTATTTTTAGGTAAGAGTCCTACCGAAGTTTCCTGTAGGAAAGGTATCCTTAGCTGCCTGCAGGCTAAGGAGCAGGGAATAGAAGGTATTGTCATTCTTAGGGTTTGGTAAATCAATGTACTCTACAACTCATCAGATTTCAGGACCATATTATAGCACTTTTAACCTTTGCTGATACTTTTCAATCCAGAAGTCTTCTGTTTTACCATCCTTATAGAAAACATAATCTGTATCCCTCTGTTGGAGTGGAAGAGCAGTTTCCTCCTTGTATAAAGTTAGGAACAAGATCTGAACTTTCAACCAATACTTCTCAACTGTATCTTCACTCTCCCTTCCAGGGATTCTTATTCCTGAGTTTTTGCAGAGTTCATCTGTATAATTTGGGTTACTTTTTTCCTTTCTCTTCCGCTAGATTAAAATTTCACTTTCTCAGGTCTGCTAAAGTTACCACTCATCCACCCCCAAATGCTGTAACTGTTGCCCTATTTCTTTGCTCTCATAGGTGTGTGCCTTTTAAAATAAAAAAATCTCTTAAACATCATTTTAATGTGGTTTCAAGAAGGGTCAGGAACTAACACACGTATTTATCCTTAATCTGAAACCTATCAGTTAGTCTTTATCCTTTTGCATTGACATCAAAATGGGGATTACTCTTTTTTCCCCCCAGAACATTAAAACAAGTCCCAAGGTTTAGGAGGAACAGAAAGTAGAGAAAATAGCAATTTTTGGATTTAGATGAAACTGAATTTAATAATTGCATGCTCCTATAAACTAGTACATCATTGCCTGAATGTATTGGACATCGTGGAAAATAAGAATATGTCTCTATTTCAAAACAGTCTCTAAAAATTCTCAAAAAGATTAAAATTAAAGAGGTCCTTGAATTGATAATTAACCTAAAAGAGAGTATTCAGAGAGAAAAATCACCAGGCAAGGAAGAATGGTAAAAGGCAAACTCAGTAGAAGAAAAAGGACCTTAAACTACATTTTGAAAAATAAAGTGTTATACACATTTCTTCTGCAGAGTTTGCGTAATGTTATTAGGTATAAAGTGATCAATTGATTGGGGAATAAGATTTATTTTATGCAGACTAGAGCTCCTGGCATAAGAAAAAAAAAAAAAAGCTCTTCCTTTTACAACACAGCTGCTTTAAGTGTCTTTATTCTCCATTTCTCACAAGAGTGGATCATTAAGATGTTGAAACAATTTTTTTAAATACCAGCTTAGTTCACTACAATCTTATAAAAAGAGATATAACAAAATGCATTTTTTGTGATGTTCAGGTTTTAAAGTTATACTTTTACAGAGATTGAAAATACCATTATTATTTAAATAATTTCAAGTAAAACAACTTTGTTATTGTGCCCCTGCAACTTTCAAGTCCCCAACACTATTTATGCTACTGAAATAATTGTCTTTATAGCACAGCTTTTGATAATGTGCAGTTTTAAGGACTATATGGCCTGGAGCAGAAATGACTTTAATTGGATGGATATAGATATGAGAGGAAGGATTCCATGCAGAACATTGTGCATGTTGCAAAATGGGAAGACCGAATGAACAGATGAATCTGTCTTCCCCATGGTGTCTGGGTAGGGGGATGGTGGAAGTTAAGTACGGACGGGTGGCTGGACAAGTCTGAACACAGATGCTTTCAAAGCCATGTAGTGAGGAATAAACTCTAACGTACAATGAGCCCACAATTTTGCAGACAACAAAGAGACATCGACGTTTTCCAAATAGAGTGGTGCTGGCAAAATGATATTTCAAAAAATGTAATCTGCCAATACTGTATGGGGCAGAAAGTCTGGTCACAGAAAACAGTTAAGACACTAAATAATACAGAGATACAAAGTCACATGAAGGTGGCCTGGACTCTTTGGCAGTAAAAATGTGAGAGAACTCACTTCAGAGCAAGAATCAATAAAGATGAGCAATCTACATTTAGAGTACTATAGATATAGGCAGTCCAGTAAAAGAAATGGGACTGAATTAGGACTGATAAAAGGACTTACACTGAAGTAGTTTTTAAACTAAATCCATGATATTGTTTGGTTTTCAATTCGAGAAGCATTTACTGAGTATCTACTATATGCAAGTCATACAGTCTTTTCTCATCATTTGTCCAATTATCTTAGAAGCCAAATGTAAAAAATTCCAGTTAATTGATTTCACAGACTGACTGATGTTCTTCTGTAAGAACAACAGATTGATTTTTTTCATAGACAGCAATACTAATTCTTCCATCATGTCCTTCTCTTTCTGTGCACATAGTCCTATCGACTTTGGGACCAACTCAATACAAAAGCAGAAGAAAGGCATTAAGAGAACAAGGTCCATTAGGCCCAATATTGCCTCAATTACTTTAATTCCATTATTCCCGTTCATATTACTTCTTTAATCAATAACTCTTTTCAGTTTTTCATGTTTACCCTTTTCAAAATCACAAGTAATAGGATTACAGTCTTTTGAGCTCAGTGGCAACAGAGTTTCATAAATATATTTCTGAATTTGTGATTGTCTCCAGATCTGCAACTGAGAAGTCTTAAATTAAATCAAGTTTTCCAGAGGCCATTTTATTTAATAATGCAGAGCATCTTCATGCAATATAGGTGCTTTTACCTGTTATTCCATTTGTCACTCACTGATAAAGACAATCACACATGCTGAATGGCTTCCTAAGTATCTTCTCCCCATGTCTAAACCTTTGGGTAGTTTAACTGATTTTCAAACTGTGTCTCTTTTCTGTACATATTCCTGCCTTTTGTTTAATGTAATCCTTCTACCTTCATTGACAATTATTCTTCCCTCTAAGAGTTTCATCTGGACATTATGTTAACTCCTACCCCTTCCATATGACAATTAATCAATCCCTCAGTTCCACATCTGTAGCAGCCTTTCAAATTAAAGGAACTCTGTTTTCCTCTATTCTTTTAACAAACATCCATGCAATGTCTACTACTAATACATGCAAGAAGCTGCACTTCCAGCATAAATAGATACATGGTAGGTATATGGCCCTTCCCTTCAACATGTGGATAGTGTGAGAATGTTCTAAAAATAACTTGTGACCTATGAGAAGCATGTGAAAACTGCAATATGCAGAGTCTAATTAAAGTTCTGGAATTCACAAAGGGTAAATCATTCATGAGTAGAGAAAAGTTTTCATAAAGGATATGAATTTCATTGAGGTCTTAAAGGAGGGGAAGATTTTGAAAATGGAATCTAAGAGAGCAAAGTAACAAATTCTGTGTGAAAAGCAAAGCAGGCAAATCTAGGAGAGTACATGATTCAATGGAGTAAATTAAAGAGAGAAAACACTTGACTTCCATTTGGAAGCAGTGAGACCAGGACAAGGGTCATAAAGGAAGAGTTTGGCAGGATATAATCACCCTTTCACACAGCCATTCCTCCTGCAAGGAGCAGGATGAACTGAAGACATACAAAGGAGGGCTCAACAATGTGTCAAAGGACCTTTAAGATTTGATTTCTGCCTTCCTATAGAGTCTCATCCAGCCCTATATCCCTCTTGCGACTTTATGCGCCAGCAATACCTAAACAACGTGGAATACACAAACATGCCCTGCCCTGTCATGCCTCTCTGCTAATCTACCCTGTTTCCTTTAGAATATTCTCTCTACCACTCATCTCCTACTAATTTCCATTCAAATAAAATATTCTCTATAAAGTATTTACTAACTGTCCCAAACCAATTTAGTTGCTCTGTTTCCTATATAAAAGGTATACTTAGTTTTATTGCTCCATCATAGTCACGCAAAAAACATTGCTATCTCCCACATAAATTATAATATACTTGATACTCTGCCGAGAACAATTTTTGGCACATGTCAGAAGGGTACTACACGAATGAATGAATGAACGAATGAATGAATGAACGAACCAACGAACAAACAAAACAGAGTGGGCATATGAACAAGCAAGAAAAAGAGAATGCTTAGAACGGATAACTGTAGATTTAAAAAAGGAAAGTAAAATATAAAAGAATTATAGAAATTTGACAGAGCTTAGTGATAACTAAATGTAGATGAAGAGAATTCCAGGCTTCTGAGTTCCCTGCCAAAACCCACTGCTCTTCTTCATCACTTTTATATTATCAGCTCATAAGCACTTAACATAAACTCATGATTTAAATGAAACAAAGAAGGAGCCATCAGAGGGGGAGGAAGACGATACTACAGAAAGCAGACATTAAGATTCATATTTTAACTGATTTGTGTACAAAATTTTCTGAGAAATGTTGATAGAATTTTGAAGTACAATTTAATTAAAATACTTTCCATAATATCATAATTACAGTCTAATGTCAGATATCTAAGAAAAACTTACCATGGTAATTTTTAACTAAAAGGACATAAGCATCATTTTTCTCATTTTCTCCTTTTTAAAATTAGAGTCTAACAAGTTAGCAAATTATTATCAATTCCATGAGAGTCTTACAGCTGAGTTTTCAGAAAAGGAAGATTAGTGAAGTTAGAGTATGCAAAACTGAGTAAAGACAAAGCAACAATAATAAACTCGTTTTTCATGTTCAAGGCACGTGAGGTTGAATTTCTGGGTTATTTTCTCTTTAATAATAGAGAAGTATTAGGTACACATAAGATTACTTGATTATTAAGACTTATTGGGATGTTATAATTGTTGTAGTGCACACTGTAGAGTGCTTCACTGGCTATTTTGGGACAGCTGAATTACAAGCATATAATTGCTTACTGGGCCCTACCTGCAGCGGGCAAGAGCTGTCCCACCATCACGTGGTTTGATCATTATCTAACCAAAACAAATTAACTGTTTCAATTTTAATGAAACTCTGTAGACGTGCCCACAAGCCACACTTAGGAGAGTTCACATGAAAAGTTATAGGAGACCTCTAATGAAGGGTGGTAAGCTCTTGTATAAAATGGAAAAGGAAAGTAAGCAATGGAGACACAGGATGAAGTTATACATCTATACCTGGCATTTGGTGGAACTGTGCCTGCATGCATCACACACGTCATAAATATTTGCTGTTTGATTTACCAATTTTCTTAGGACTAATGTCAGTGTGCAAAATGCTAAAATGAATTTTTATTTTCATTTTCATTTTCTACTGCCTGTCATCATCTTATAAATTCACTGCTGTCTAAGCCAATGCTATCAGTTGGCCATGGGACAGCCTGCAGCCCCACCTGCAGGAATGCAAAAGTTCCTGTGGGGCTGGAAAAGCTTGTAAGTAAATGATTCCACCCTTTCTGCAGCTCAGACTTCCTGGAGGCCTGGGCTTGACCCACACAGTCAATATCTAGACATTGGCCTGACTGCTTACTGCAGCTCCACACAGCACTAATCCAGGGGCTTAAATGAATTCGCAGGGCCCCTAAAGACGCCTGCCTCACTCCCAGGAGGAGATCTGCCCCTGGACTTTCACTCTTCTCAGCAGGAGGTTTCCTTTTGCTATTAAAAAGGTAATCCTTTTCTGGAAGTAACAGTAGAGATGGCTAGAAAGCACTACCCTAAGAGGAAATAAAGGGTTTCCCAAATAAGCATTTCTAAAGGACAGATCATTTAAGTGCTACCTTGAGACCAGTATCCTAATAATTTATCAACACCCAAATCTGAACACTTAAAAGGTAACTTGTAATAATGTTGAGCTAAGGAAGCATAAAGAAGGAAGAAGACGTGATTAGGGCAGATCTATTTCAGGATAGCATTTAGAGATTAGAGCCAGAGAACAGAACGTTAAATTTAATAAGTGCAAAGCGATGCAGCTGGAAAGAAAGAATAGCCCGGCTAAGTATGATTTAAATTGTATTGAATTAGCTGGAACGATATCTTGATGTACTGATAGAGGCAGCATGTAAATTGGCAGTTCAACCTGTGATGCCAATGGAGACAGCAGTACCAGCTCACACAAAGGGCTGTATTTTATAAAAACCCCACCTGCTACTACCTTTAAAGGAAAACTCTTATCTCGTTTATGATATTGTTTAGCCTGGACTATCCTGAAGGCAAGAGTTCACTGAGGACAAATGCCAGGATAACACCTGCCCACCTCTGGTCACTGCACTTTGCTTTGTCAAATTAAATTTGGCTATGGCCTTTATGGTCCGTGCCATTCACTAATTCAACAAATATTAAGCAGCAGGCACCATACTAGATGCTTTAGGGGTATCTAGAGGAATTCAATTCAGGCATACCTCGAATATATGGTTCCAGACCATTACAATAAACCAAGTCATACACATTTTTTGGTTTACCAGTGCATATAAAAGTTATGTTTACACTACACCATAGTCTATTAAGTGTGCAATAGCATTATATCTAAAAAACAATGTACACACCCTAGTTTAGAAATCCTTTGTTGCTAAAACAACATTGATACAGGAACACAGTATGAGCATGTGCTGTTAGAAAAATAGTGCCAATAGACTTGCTGGATGCAGGGTTGCCACAAACCTTCAACGTACAAAAAAACACAACATCTGCAAAGCTCAATAAAACCAAGTGCAATAAAATGAGGTATGCCAGCACACATGTAGTGTTATCTGCTGAATCATGTACCCCAAAAAGATGCTGTAATCTAAATCTCTCATACATATGAATGTGATATTTTTAGAAATAGAGTCCTTGCAGATGATCGAGTGAAGATGAGGTCATTAGGGTGAGCCCTAATCCAGTATGACTGGTGTCCTTTCAAAAAGGAAACCTGGACATAGACACAGACACACATGTCTTTACAGACAGTGTAAAGACACAGGGAGAATACCATCTACAAGTCAAGGAATGCCTGAGGCTGCCAGAAGGTAGGAGAAAAGCCTGGGACAGATTCTGTGTCACAGCTGAGAAGGAAGCAACCCTGCCAACACCTGGTCTTCGGACTTCCAGTATCCAGAACTGTGAGACAATACATCACTATTGTGTAAGCCAGCCAGTTTGTGGTGCTTTGTTAAGGCAGTCAGACGAAACTAATATAGACTGGGTCACCAAAGAAGCAAGACCAATAACAACACTGCCGTGGTCATCAGAATTCCTAGTGTGGGTCTATCTACAGAAGCTTTGGCTCAGTTAACGAGTCCAGGTTCAGTGACTGGACAATAGATCACCACCATGCAAATCAGTTCTATAAAGGTCATCAAAGAAAAAGATGGCTCATATCCTAAGGAGAGACTAACCCAATGGGGACTGTTTAATCCTCTAAGAAGGTGATTAGAAAGAAACAGAAGCAATAAAGGTTAATGGAAAATTAATCTCAGTGACCTGTTTGGGAAAATCAAAGTTGTGAGACATGCATTTTATTTCAAAAGAAAATGCAAAGGAAATTTAGAAGGATACCTTTAGACAAGGGGACAGAGATAAGACTTTAATTAGAAGTCTTCAGTATTCATGTATTTACATAAATGTTAAAAAGATAAGGTCCTCATGATAAGCTGATAAAGTTACACACAAGTGTAGTAATTTTATGTAAACTCTGTAGAAGTTCGAAATTTCAAGTGACCAGTCCTGTTTCCTTGCTGGATATTCACGGAAGCCCCGTCATAGGTATTTTGTAAATGCTCCCCAAATGCATGTTAGTTCACTGAGATCTGCCACAGGCCCTGAAACCCAGATGTAACTTAGACACAACTAAGAATGCCAGAGGTCTAATCAAACTAAATCCCTTCCCATATGGGAACTAACCTGCTTGTTATTTGTGGTGCACATACCATCCCTTTACCTGAGCATGGTGAGCTCTCTCTCCTCCACATATTATAAATATGATATCATGCTGGCAGCAAAGGACCTGTAAAATAAAGGCCATCTTGTTAGAAAAAAACTTCAAACATCAGTTTCAGAGAGGTGACTGAACCTATCTATGTAAGCAGATGCAAGGTTTCGCCTGCAAAGCCCGAGCCGAACATCGCCCTTTCCATTTCTGGCCATTGCGATTGAATGCCCTTGGAGAAGGTCTCTGCATGGTGCTAACTTGGTAACAATCAATAAATGTGAAGGTCTCATTATAAACGAAGCCTTAGAACTGTCAATCTTTCAAAGAGTGTTTCTGCGATTTTGGGGGTTGACTAGTATCAGAGGTACTGTTTTTAAGTGGGAGAAATTCTTGCAAGTTTCCAAATTGAAATAAGAGTTACACACTTATAAGCTTTCCCTCAGGAAATTTGTTGTTTTACAAACTATAAAGTGCTCCTAGATATTTTCATAGGATAAAGCCCAGCTTTATTTTCTAGAAAGTGTTTTAAAGCCTTGTTACTCAGAGTGTGGTCCATAGGCAGCAAAATCAGCCTCACCAGGGAGCTTGAAGTGCTGAATCTGAGAACCTACCTGAGACCTACTGCAACAGAATCTGCATTTTAACAAGATCCTCAGATAATCCCTATGCACATTAAAGTCTGAGAAGCATGGTTTTAAAATGCCTTATGCATCAGGCCTGTGAGTCCTAGAATCATAAGAAATAGGTTGTCCCCAAACTTCAAGACCATCCTCTGGTATCTAAAACTTAATGGAATCACAAATCCTTTATTATAGTTGCATGAATCTGGAAACAAATATTCTACTAAACTCTCCAGAAACACCTTACAGCTGGCTACATCTCTTTTCTCTCTAGAACATGTAGACTAATTGTAAACAGATATCTAAAAGCATAGCCAAATTTAGAAGAATTTATTTTACACTCTAAAGATCAGCATCTGTAGACATCAAAGATAGATATTATTCGTTCCATAACGAGGTGCTCAGTAATGATGAATACTGTGCAAAGAGCCTAAAGTGGAAGGATAAAAATTACCACACAACAGCCTGGTGCAGTGGCTCATGCCTGTAATCCCAGCACTTTGGGAAGATGAGGCAGGTGGATCACGAGGTCAGGAGTTCAAGTCCAGCCTGGCCAAGATGATGAAACCATGTCTCTACTAAAAACACAAAAATTAGCTGGGCGTGGTGGTGGGCACCTGTAATCCCAGCTACTCAGGAGGCTGAGGCAGAGAATTGCGTGAACCCAGGAGGTGGAGGTTGCAGTGAGCTGAGATCGCTCCACTGCACTAAAGCCTGGGTGACAGAGGGAGACTCTGTCTCAAAAAAAAATTACCACACAGCATGATAGATCTAACAGGAAAAGGTCAGCACAGGAAGCCAGGGGCAGGGGAAGTACAGCCAGGGGCTGGTACACACTTAGAAAGTACCTGACCTAGGTAGGAAATTCTGGGAAGGCTTCCTGAGCTGAGTCTTGAAGCAATGCACCTACAGGTATAATGATTGTAGCCTTAGGTTAGGGCAGGTCACTAGGCCAGCAAGGAGTCAATTATCTTACTTCAAAAAAAATATCAAAATGTGATTTTATCGAGTTTTTTCAGCTTCTTTAATATTTGAATGCATGAGCTATAAATGTGACAGCCCTTAGGAACATTTCTCTTCCCTTTCAACTCTCCTACAAGACATGGAGGAATGGCAAATGTCAAACACAAGATGCACTACTCAGAAGTTGGCTGCAAACTGTAAGGGGGCAGGAATAGCAGAACTGTACCTCCATATTTGCTATTTGATCACACAGAGTGTCGATGAAACTGCCACCACCGATACGGGGACCATAAAGAGAATCACATTAAAGTTAATACAAAAGTCAGGAAAATGTCTTCAGCAAGAGACACTGGCTATTTGGCAGATGCCCTGCTGGGAGTAATTGAAGGCTCACAGTGTGACCAAAGTGTCCACTCCCCTCTCTGAGACCCTCTCTTCTTCCTGAATTTAAACAGTTCTTATCCCATCTCCTTCCCTCTCACTTATTCTTGCGATTTCTCTGACTCATTTCCTTCTCCCTCACTACCTCTAAGTACCCTCCTATCTCTAATTCAACTGGCTTGTTTACCCTTTCAACCTGCCCATTTCTTCACCCCTTCCTTTTGTGAGAAGAAGGAGCTAAGGGAGAGAAGGAAGGACAACAAAACATCCTTTTTCCTTTTTTTCTTTGCTCTTTTCTCTTTTCTTCACTAACATCCCACATTTTTATTTCCCTTTTCTATGCTCTCTTTTCTTTCCTGGAAACAAACCTCCGTTGTCAGTATATAACCATTCCTCCCAAGCACAGAGCTTAGAAATGATAGGAGAATTGCTTGACTCCTCTACTGTCCCATTGCAATTCTTGGGAGTTCTTGGATTCTCCTAACCCACTGCCAGGTCAGTGATTGAGAGAGAAAAGAAAACTTTCAAAAATGCAGTAACCTAGCATTTTCTTAGCATTTCCTAAAATGTAGAACAATTCTGTGTTATTCGAATAAAAATGTAAAACATATTAGACAAAAGGTTTCATTCGACCCCGAGTTCTCCCTAAGTGTATTTCCTCCAACCCACCATGAAACCAATCCTTTGGTTACACTTACTCCTTTTTGTGCATATCCCCAAAACCCTCCTGGAATGACTGAAACATGCTTCATTACCAGTAAGAGCCAGATAAATGACAAGGCAGGAATTAACAGAGTGCTTCTTTACAACGACACAGTGTAGCACACAAAGAGCCTCATTTAATGCCCCATCAGGAAGCCTTACAAGTTACAGCTTAATAAATATATGAAGATTATCGTAATATAGAAAACATCTGCTACCACTTCCCACATGAAATGCACTTAATGGAGAACTCTACAGAGTAGGCTGTCATATGGCAATCTCGCATGTAGTCTTTGAATTGCAGAAAAGCAATTTGGTTTCCTTTAGGTATTTCACTCTTTATTTTCAACCTAGGAACTCTCAACGAAACTTTGTAAACAAATCTGATTTCCCAATCTTTTTATCCCAGCCCCTAGATACCATATATGCCCCTGAAATATAGTACATATTCCCAAAATATTTGCTGAATGAACGAGTTGACTAGTCAAACAATCACTGGCCAATCAACATAAGCCTTAAGACATAACTGAATTAAGTATTTGAAGGAAAACAGGGCTAGGCGCGGTGGCTCATGCCTGTAATCCCAGCATCTTTGGGAGGTTGAGGCAGGTGGATCACTCGAGGTCAGGAGTTCGAGACCAACCTGGCCAACATGGTGAAACCCCAACTCCACTAAAAATATAAAAATTAGCTGGCACACCTGTAATCCCAGCTACTTAGGAAACTGAGGCAGGACAAACGCTTGAGCCCAGGAAGTGGAGGTTGCAGTGAACCAAGATTTCAACACTGCACTCCTGCATTGGCGACAGAGTGAGAATCCTCCTCAAAAAAAAAAAAAAACAGCATTTAAAGGAAAATATCACACAATGATGCGCTTTGAAAATTTCCGCTAGATTTTTGGCATTGACAGCTGATATGGCTCTGTGTCTCTACCCAAATCTCATCTCAAATTGTAATCCCCACATGTAGAGGGAGGGAAGTGACTGGATTAAGGGGGTGATTCCCCCATGCTGTTCTCATGATACTGAGTAAGTTATCATGAGATCTGATGGTTTATAAAGCAGTTTCCCCTGCTCTTCTGTGCTCTCTCTCACCTGCTGCCATGTGAGCTATGTCTGGTTCCTCTTCCACCATCATTCTAAGTTTCCCCTTCCACCATCATTCTAAGTTTCCTAAGGCTTCCCCAGCCACGCAGAACTGTCAGTCAATTAAACCTCCTTTGTTTATAAATTACACAATCTCCGTTAGTATCTTTATGGCAGTGTGAGAACCGACTAATACATCATCTAATCATAAGGTCAATATAGGGTCTTGGATATAACTTACCTCTAAGAACTAAAATGAAAAGAGGGGCTGCTTTGGGCAGAGATGCTGAGCAGTCAGATGTGACAATATTCTATCAGCAAATGAAATGGAAAACTCTAAAACAAAAACAAAAGTTCTAAAAAACTACTATTTGTTCCCATGATACTCACTGTACATATCCCATTATTACTAAAGGGTTCATTACATAATTACATTTCTTCAAAGGTTTCTGAGTTATACTGGGACGTGAGGACCTGATTACAGCCCACTATGATTTCCTAGGCAAGCCAAAAAGAAACCTCCAGAATAGATCTGCTCTAAAGATCAGGAACGGGATTGGAATCCTATTTTGCAGAAGGGGAAGACAAGTTTAGCTGTGTCTGGATAGAACCCAAGGATCCCTATCTCTCTGGATTCACCTCTGCATTCAGGAACTAGGTTAGCAGCTCCCCAAAACAGAGATGGCAAGTCACTCCATTTCAATCAACCAAGAGTTTAGTGAAAGAGCTAGTAGTAGGAATTTGTTGTATCTTGCTCTAAATCTCTTAATAATTTAAAATATATATTTTACTAAATATCACCAATAGTGTTCCAGATATTAGAATCTACTTTGTGTTCAAAAACTAGGAGAGGTTCTTTCTACCATTCATACCATTGACATCATTGGACTGGGATCATCACCCCTCCAGAAAAGAACTCTTTAGAAACCTACCCAATCAATCACAGAGAGAGAGAGAGCTTCTTGTATCTTTCAACTCCATTATCCCTGCAGACTTGAGTCAGTTTTAACAAATGCCCTGCACTTACATCTGAAAAAGATTTGACCCTTTGAAGAAGAAAATGTAGACATTTCTAGGATATATGTATTTTAGTGTAACTCTAACCCAAAGTAAAGTATTTTGCAAATACTTTAGCAAGTATTTACTAAAGTAAATTTACTAAAGTAAAGCCTTGGTAAATTTCTCCCACTTTTCTACCATTAGATAATATTCTCTTTATCCAATCCTATTTCTCTACGACTATCCACTTTTTCATCACCTAGTATAAAAATACGCAAGTATAACCATTTCTTCAGGTCCTTGTGTCCACACGAAAGCTTCTTTGTCATGTACAATTTATATTAAATAAATTTGTATGGTCTTCTCTTGTTAATGTCTCTTTTAAGAGGGGCATCAGTCACAAACTTAGGATGAATGAGGAAAAGCTATTTTCTCCTTCTACACCATTTGTAAGCAATCCCTAGGTACTGCTGATATTACGTCTGTATGTCGTGAGGCCTAGTTCTGTTACCATTCAACCAGCAAGGGTTCTATTAATAAGGAAATAGAGAAAAGCAAAATGTTCTAACCTTTTTCCCTTTAAATTTCACTTTGAGATTTCCAATATAAGTTTCCTAGTTATATAAAAACCATAGCTCTATGATTTCAGTCCTGTAAGTCTGACTTCATCCTTATTTCATTTCCAGAAAGAAAAACATAGTTGCATTTGCCATCTGAATTCACTACCTACAGTTCTACAGCTATGTTTTTGTACTGGGGCATTGAAAGACAGAAAAAAATAGGGACAAAAAAGTCTGTTACCTCCGAAAGCCAGATCTGAGTGCCTTCTCACCCTGCAAATCACATGCCATTCTTTTCCAGATCGATTCTTTGTTTAGCTTCACCAGTACATCAGCATCTTTCAATTTCTTCTATTCTCATCTCAATAAGCTATGGCTCATGGAAAAGATAAAAACCTGCTTCCTTCCATAACATTTGTTTGCATGTGTGTATATATATATACATGTTCAATTCTCTTACGATTTCCAAATTAGAACTCAAGTTCAAATAGTCAAATCATGCTTACAAAACAAGATCTACAAAGTGAAAACAGGTTGATGGAGTACCCTTACCACCACTTATACCATATCCCTGACAGATACGAACCACCCAGAGGATCTGCTTTTCAGTCTCTAGGTGCAGCCAAGCCCTCCACTAAACAAGGCTCTTCCTGACTGAGGGACTGGGTGAATGCTTCTATAAGAGATCACCGCATATTGTCATAGTTTACAAGGATAAAGCAATTATAGCTTCAGTTGTTCGTGAATAAAGCCTCTTTAACATTTTAATGAGAACATTAACTCAGCTTCACTTGGTTTGGCCTCTCTAGGAAGTCTGTTAGCCTAAGAGAAAGTTTCTTTAAAAACCAGTAATGAAATTGCAGGCCTCTCTGTGCCCTAAAGGGCATAACTGGGCCACAAACATTGTCTGCACTATTTCTCTCCTGAAGTAGCCTATATTTTTTTGATAAGTCTACAGTTTGGTAAATGAAAGAAGGTATCTAAAGAAATACCTCTCTGCAGTATTTGTGTGCTTGTGTGTGTTCACTCATTTTATATCTGACTTGCCTCCTAATTCGCTTTTTATGTTTTACACAGCTTTGAGTACAATGTGTGACTCAATAAATGTTAAATCATACTTTTCTGCGATTTTCCTTTAATAATTTTCTACTGCCTCTGTTCTCTCTTGCAGCGTGACTGATTCCCACCAAGGCTACCAAACTGCCATTCGCCTGGAGACCCATTAAATTCAGCAGAAAACCAGCAGAGCTTCAGAAGCCAAAGGTGAACAAGAAATAATTCCCAGACTCAGTGACTTAACATGAATTTCTGTCTCTACTCTGAACAAAACCTGGAGCAGAGTGAATGAAGAGAAGACTCTTAGCACCTTAAGAGTAAAGCTAAAAAGAACAAATGTCCAAGTTTTAACTCTTTAACTCTTCAAACATCTGCTGAGTATGTACTATGCAGCAGGAATTGTTCTAGATACTGGGGATACAAGCCAGGAACAAGACAAGACTCTCACTCCCTAAAGTTCTAATGAAAAAGGCAGGCAATAAACCAAAAAAAGAATGTCAGAGGGCAATAGGAGCTATGAAGAAAATGCAACAGAGTGACAAGAGGCTAGATAAATAAGGTGAAAATTTAAAGCCAAGTAAAGCAAAAAGCTGCAGCAAATCCTCAAGGTCATAAAAAGACATGGAATAACAAAAGCTATTACCAAGTGAAAGAAGTCAGTCTGAAAAGGCCGTATTCTATACCATTCCAACTACATGACATTGAGGGAAAACTCAAACTATGAAGACAGTGAAGACATCAGTGGCTGCCAGGGGTTATGGGGGAGGGAAGGGCAGGAGGAATAGGCAGAGGGCAGAAGATTTTAAGGGCAGTGAAACTACTCCATATGATACTACAAGAGTAGATACATGTCATTATTACATTTATCCAAACCCATAGAATGTACAACACCAGGAACAAACGCTAATGCAAAAGATGAACTTTGGATGATAACGATGTGTCGTCGCCAGTTCACGGATTGTAACAAATATAGCACTCTGGTGGGGGATGCTGATAATGCAGGAAGCTAGGCATGTGGGAGCTACATGGGAAATCTCTGCACATTCCACTAAATTTTGCTGTCAACCTAAAACTGCCCTCCAAAATAAAGTCTGTTTTTAAAATCCTTAAAGTAAGAAAGAATGTGGTGAGCTAAAGAACTGAAGAGCCCAGCTTGGCTATAGCACAGTAAACAAGGTAATCAGTAGTGTCACTAGAGTAAACCACGCAGACCATGGTTAGAAGCTTGAATTTCATCCTAAAAGCAACAAAAAGCCACTGAATAGTTTCAAGCAGGGCTTCTCATTATGTGTTCTACATTTTTGAAAGGTCACTCAGGCTGCTGTATGGAGAATGGATCATAGTGAGGCAATCGACAGGTCTAGTCTAGGATAGTAGCATCAGAGCAGCAGAAGTAGATGGATTTGAAAGAGGAGCTGACAGGATTGGTGATGGACAGATTGGATGTAGGGGATGAAGGAGAAAGAGGAATCAAAGATGATTTCTGAATGGGAGAAGAAACCATGCACTGAGATGGGGAAGACCTTGGCTACAAAACCACACAAGGTGCCATGAGCCATGGTACAGATCTCTGGAAGCAGTGGGAATGTTCAGTCCACTAGGGGAAATCAAGTTCAGTTTGCTTGATCTCTGCCTCGGCGTGAACAGCAAATGTGTGTGTGTACACACATATACACATGTATATGCATATATACATGAATATATGTAAATATATAATTTTTAATACTTTTTTTGCAATTCAAAGCAAATTTTAAATCATGTCAGCAATCTTTCGAAGAACAGAGAACCAGGGTTGTTATTGTCCCAATTAACATGCAAGGAAGCTGATGGCAAATGAGGTGAAGGGACTTCTGAAGGTCACACTGCTTTTCAGCAATGCTGAAAAGAGGGACCCCAGCTTCCTTTCAGGAGTCCCTGCGGTACATCACGTGCTCTGTCTATCATCTGGAGCATGCGGGGCACCCTGCAAGCACTATCCTCAGTGTGAGAACACTTTCAGATGAGGTAAGGGTGGAGGTGCTGCTGCCTCGCCTGTGTCATTTTCTTTTTGCTCATCCCATCACAGACACTATTTTAATAATCCATAAAGTGTGGCTGATAAAACCGAAAGATCGTTAACACCAAAGCAAACTTTACAGAGAGCAAATCAAATGTTAAGGTATAGTGTGGCATAGATTTTTAGACAGATATTTAAATTACGAACCACAAGGCCTCTACTGCATAAGCTCTTCAGAAATCCTTCTGAGGGCTGCACAGGTGGAGATTCCTCGTGAATGGAAGGAACACTCACGCCCAGGACTCACAGGCCTTTCAGTTGTCTCATCTGGAATTCTTCATCTTATCTTTAGGTTTCTTGAAGAACATCAAAAGCATGGCACACATTTTAGGAAAAGAGATAAAAACACTAGGCAAAGAGTTCACACATCTGGTGTTTGTAACATTATTTAAAGGAATACAATTTATCTAGATGAAATTACCACTAAAATAAGTCAGATCATATTTAAAGAAGACACTTGCTAGGGGCAGGACTGGGAAGCCTGGACTCACTGTTTAGTCTGTATACTACCTGTACAAGTTTCAAAAATAGCTTTCATTTTTCATCTACCAGGCTGTCCCTCAGAGCTGTGAGGACTCCCACCTCGTATTTAGAAGTCTAACAGAGAAACAATGAAGGGGTGTCCGCCTCTGTGTTTGTCCCTGTGAGTCATACATTTTCTGTTCCTACTAAACGTAGGTTGGTTTTTTTCTTGTTGACTTGCAGACTTCCTCTCTGCTGCTTTTCTCTAATAATATTTTTCCAAAGGACTCCTACCTTGCAAGCACAGTCCCACTAAAGAACGACAGGCAATTATGCACAATCACAATGATCACAGTTACTGGGGCCTGATATAAACGGACTGAGAACACCCACAGAAAGGGGCTCAGGGAAAAGAAGCTTGAGACACCTGATCAGCTGCACCCTGGTCTCCAGTCTACAGATTTAGAAAATCACTTGTCAGGACTGAAACCATGGTGGTCACATGTGTTGCCTTTTTATGAAGATGGAGTCATTTCTACCTATTACTGATTGTCTTGCCAATACTTTCACAAAGGTACACGGTAATATGCTCTCAGCACATGCAAAGTAGAGTTGAAACTTGCCCTGCTATTAAACACTCAGGTGGGTGACCCTCTGAAACTGCACACCAAGTCTCCCGCCAAGACCCTCCGTCAAGGCCTTATCTCCCTGTCCATTCTGCCCTACAGAACCCTTTTTACTTCTGGACACATCACTTTTCTGACTATTTTCTCATATCATTAAATTTTTCTTTCCTTTCTGGGAGTGTGGTCAGTGAGATTTGCAGAAAATATAGGAAAGGCAGATGGCAAGAATGAAGGCAAACTGGGAGTAATTTGGAGGGTTCAGAGAGCCTGCTCCAAGGAAAAGCCGGAGTCAGCCATGGAGATGGACTGATGGTGGGAGGCAGGGAGAGCAAAGGTCACACGAGTGGGAGTGGCCAAAAGGAAGCAATGGGTCAGGAATGAGAAAGATTCAATATGGGGGCCTTTGGTGCCACTATGAGACATTGTACAGGTATCTGTGAGGCTGCAAGCAGGAGGCTGTAGGGTGCTAGTGCCACCTAAACTAAAAATGGCAAGAAACGGAGCACTCAAAAATAACACAAATACTGACAATCTTCTCCCTTCACACACAGAACAACCTCTCTCTAGAGCTCTATTTCTCTTCTTTCCTTCACATCTTGAGCCCAGTGTCAAATCCCTAGTATCCTCACTTGACACCTTGAGGTGGCAATTATTCTAACGATGATTCTATAAAGATCTTTACACAATTTCACACTATAACTTTCTTTGCAAAGCATTTTTTTTATATCTATGGTATCTTTTAGTTCTCACAATGTTGTGCCATAAACATTATTAAATAAACAAACATATCCAAAGAAATTTAGAATCGTACACCATGCTACACAGGTGAAACAATCTGTATCCAAATCCAGGTCTTCTGACTTGCGATCCTGTGCTTTCTAGAATATACTGTTAGTCTATTTCTTTTTTGTTATTTTCATTTATTTTTAGGTTTCACTTTATTTTTAATTGACAAAGAATAATTACATATTTTATGTTAGTCTGCCTCGTTCTCTAAGTCTCTATTCTCTACATTTTACTAATTTAGACTTCACTAAGATTTCAGAATTGGTGAGGCAATAAAACATCATTTGATACTCTATTTACTTGGAAATCTGGGAGGTGCTAAATGTGCATCCAATATATCCAGGAGGCTGAATGGGGACGCTACCATTCTGAAAGTGGAGAAGAAAAAGAAAGCTTGCTTTCTTTTAGACATCAGGGCCAACATCAGCAGTTTAACATCAATACGATATTTTTAAAATGGATTCGCTAACTACAAATGACTTAATTTTGAATTTATATCTAGTTCATATTTTATAAAAATCAAAAAAAAATTCCCCCAAATATAAAAAATATAATCTTAAAGTAATGGTACTGAGTCTACAGGCTAATTTTTTTTTTAAAAAAAACACCACATTCTTATGATTTTGTCACATACTTTTATTACGTAATATAGTATCCTGTAGTTCAATTTTTTCTATGAATTTGGCTCTGCCTCTTCTTTTAGAGTCTGGCATGAAGTTGGTTCTCAAATATTTGTTAAATAGATGATGGATGCCTAAATGGATGAATGCATAAGTCTGTAAAGTTATATTCCATGTCAGCTGGAGAGTTAAATGTCACTTCCTTCAGGCACAGTGGGCCAGTCCTGCACTTTGGAATTCCAGAGATACAAATTCCAATGTAGCTGTTTGTCAGCTACATCATCTTAAGCAAATTACCTCACCTCTTGATTCCAAGTTTCCTCATCAGCAAAATGGCAACAACACTGAGTACCACATAGGATTGCTGTGAGGATAAAATGAAGTCGCACACTTGACACACTGCCTAGGCTGCAGCAGTTGATACGGCTTATTTATCCTCTCTCCTCTCTCTGTCTCACATTTAGCATGACCCCTTTCATAACACCAACCTTGATAATGGTGTTTCGGTATATAAAACTCTGTTGTAAAGTTAATGGCCAAACATCAAGTTTATTTACAATGACTCAATTTCCCCTCTACTAACATTAAACTTATCTATTCATGGTCTAGAGATAGGTTGTTATTCATAGCAGGTGTTCAATAAATTTTTATAACTTTGGAAAAAATTCCCAGGGAATTGAAGCTCACTCTTTTGGGCACTAATACTCTCTTCATTTGAACGCTTTAAAAAATGTAATATACACTCAACCACTATGCTAAGCAGCAGATTGAAAAAACTCTAACCTTTTCTTGACTCAGTTATCAACATGAACTTAGACTTAACACCGTAATGAAAAATAATAATTCCTTGAGGGTTTTTTAAATCAGTAGATTTGCTCATACCAAATATTCCCAGATTTCTATACCGTGATCATTTCTTCCTGTGATCAGCACTGTGAGACACTGGGGAATTAACAAGATCAAGTCCCTGTCATCTTCAAAGGGTTCACCAGGAACAATTCCCAGCTATTTCTTATCTGTGGCCTCATGACACATACACACATTTTGGTAAGAGCTTTAAGGAGGGACCATAGAAAAAGGAGGACTGTTCGGTCCTTCATTTTACACATAATACCTACTCAACGAGTATTTACTAAGCAAATTGAGGAAACAGTATGTAACTTTTGTCATTACTAGTTTCTATTTGGAGATGTTTTTCTAATCCATGGCTAGGCCCTTTACTCATTTGCGGCTATACTTTTTCAAATGTGAGATAAGACAATTAGCTTAAATTATCCCTAACATCCTTTTCAACACTAATATTCTATGATCCAATACTCCTAAGCTCCAGATGATAGAATTGCTGGAAATATGACCACTGGATAAGTGAGGTATTGGAGGACATAATGAATAAACAATGCATCCTTTGCCTTCAAATGCAAAATCCTATCAAAAAGATATTGTCTGTGTGCCATGGAAACAAATGCCCAAAAGATTAGCTCTCTTACTTCTTTCTCTCACCTTAATACCATATATAAGAGCAGACATATTGACCTTGGAGTGCAAACATACTGATACTTTTTTTCCTTGTGTCACATGTTCATAATGAGCAAAAAACCTAGTATATCTCAAAAGAAGTCAACTGCATTCAGGCAAATACAACCTTAAAGGGGTTTTTCTCTAATAACTAAACGCAGTGCTTCATTGACCTTCTGTTCGTAGCTATTTCTTCAAACACCACTTACTTGGTTCATATATTAACTTATTCACATATTTGTTTAATGTTACACTTTTACTATTTGTACAGAAATGCAATCAAACTTTCTTAAACTATGGTTTAACTGTATTAAAACTAAAATTTCTAAATTAGAAGAAGTTTCATAAGTTGTACACAGAAAGGAAGTAGATGCTTTCAAACAAGTCAAATATTTTTCAACAAGAACCTTGGGAAGGCGTTCTGAGCACAGCTTTGCCCCTGGAGGTCCAGGGCAAGAGAAGCCATGGACAACTCTCTGTTCCAGATAGGATGATGTTCCTTCAGTTCAATTCAAAGTACAGTATCTTCTTCAAGCAGTATACCAATTCTAAAGTTAAAATGAAAAAAATACATCATTTCTGCCTTGGAGAAGATGCAGCAAGACTGAGTGCATATAGTAGTGACACTGAAAAATGATGGTTTAGGGTAAGATCCTAACTTCACCAAAATTAACTGTGGGCAAGTAATTTGACCTCTCTGATTTCAGTGTCCTTATCTGCATAACGGTCATAACAGTACCTACCTCATTGTGTTGTTATGAGGGTTAAATACAGAATTACTCCTAAAGCATTGAGAATGATTCCCAGCACACAGCAAGTACTCAAGGTTAGTATCATCATCATTATCATCACTGTGAACATACAACCCATGAACTTTCTTTTCTAAGTAAAACTGAAGCTATAACAGATGCCAGGAAATGAAAAGACAAAAACAATCTGGAAAATTATTTTTCCAACTTTCATCATTATTCTCGTTTCTTCCTGACAAATCCTAACTATATCTATTCCTCAGAGGGATACAGAGATGGTAAGAGAATGGAGGTGTGAAGAAAGAAGAAACAGAGAAACATGACAGGAAAGAGAGAGAGAGAGAGGGAGGAAACAGGAGGTGCATTTCTGCATCATCCAAGCCATCAGAAAGGCAGATACTGAACTAAAGTTGGAGAGATCCCCACACTTGCTGCAGCCCTGCCCTGCCCCTTTCCCTTCTCCTCCCAGAAACTCATTCCTCAAGCATTGAGCTACACTTTTGTCCTAACCATTTCTGTCCTTTTCTTTCCCATTTATACTTTCGTTTTATAGAATATAAGGAAAGACTTTTTATGTTTTATAGAATGGAAAAGGCTTTAGAAATCACCACCTAACCCAATCCTCTCAATTTATACACGAGAAAACTAAGGGCCCATGAGACAAAGACATTTGCCCTGGGTTGTATAGCTCTATAAATGGCGCAAACAAAATTAACACTGGACTCCCTAAATTCATGTTATCTCCCTTAGGACAACAAAATGTACACATTTACTCAAATGCAATATGGCTGGCCCTTGTTCCATTTGGCAGGTATTTAAATGTTTCTCTCGGGAAGAAAATCTTAAGAATTTTTTTAAATGAGTTAAAAAGAATCTCACTGTTTTTAATTTAATAAATGTGTTTTATTATTGACTTTATTGCTTGCTAAGCCTGAAATTCGATTTCTCTATGTTTGAGTAGGTCTTGTCTAACCAATAACAGGACAACCAGATTGCAATTAAACAGATATTGCCATTTGGGCCATAAAACACACACACACACACACACACACACACACACACACACACAATCAAGAGGCACTTGGCAGGGAGCAGTGCCTGTAATCCCAGCACTTTGGGAGGCCAAGGTGGATGGTCATCATGAGGTCAGGAGATCAAGACCATCTTGGCTAACACAGTGAAACCCCATCTCTACTAAAAATACAAAAAATTAGCCAGGTGTGGTGGCACACACCCAGCTACTCAGGAGGCTGAAGCAGGAGAATCGCTTGAACCCAAGAGGTGGAGGTTGCAGTGAGCCGAGATTGCACCACTACACTCCAGCCTGGGTGACAGACTGAGACACCGTCTAAAAAAAAAAAGGCACTTAAAGTTTCAGCATATTCTCGTTGTCACTTTTCTGACCTGTGTTTAGGAGAAGGAGATATCAAATATTTTAAGGCTCTTCTAATATACAGACTTCAAATCATTTATCTTCCAAAGGAGGAAAAAGTTTCTTGCCATTTCTCCATTTGCTATTTCTAACCCCACTGCCTGCCCACTGTACTCAACAAGCTTTCGTATCTGGCCTCAGAATGTCCTCAGTATGCTTTGCCCAAATCAAGTCTATGGCCTCCTAAACACTCATCACTCCTTACTCTCAGCTTCAACTCCACAAGGGATGACTGAGGCTCTGAAAGCAGAGCCTTATAATAATATATTTTTTTAAATGGACCCGATACGTGTACTTTTCTGTTGCTATATCTCAGATCTTTAAGTATAAAGATCTGGATAAAGGAAACATTTTGAAACAAACAAAGCCCCTGGTGTGCTTATACTCTCCTCATTTCTCTAGTATTCAAAGCAGCTATCTCCCCTTCCATTTGCTTCATTCACTATGTGGGGCTTCATAAAAAGGTGTGAACTCACTGCGACTAACAGAAAGGTTTTGGCAGTCTCTTCACACTTGGTTAGGTAATAGGAACATCTGAATGAACTAACTCAGTTCCATGGTGTAAAGAAGTATTAACTTTTAGTAGACGAGACCTGCAGAAAGCCAGTTTATTAGAACCATGCTTGGTATTATTTACATGGATCTATGCTACTACTATGTGTTTTGGTTTCCTTTTTATCTTTATTTTTCTTTCATAGCAAATGCAGACTGGTCACCATGGGTGGTGGCAGTTGTAGTTGCCATTCTCATTCATATGAAATTCAGTAATAGAAAAAGTAGAATTCAACATTACAAAAACAATTGCAAAAATTAAACACTCAAAGCTCGGAAAAAGTTGAGCCAAGATTTGAAAGTTTCTAAGGAAAGGGAAAAAATACACTGCTGCATCCTCCCACCCTGCATGCCAGCTAGCAGCGGCAGTTCGGTCTCTCCCGGTGCCTCTCAGAAAAAGAGATGCCACAAATGTAATAGGAGTTGAGATCCTGGGGGAGCCAATTAGATTTAAGCTGCTTTCAAAATTCTGTAAGAGAAAAAAAAGGCATTAGAAAAAACTTGGCACTTGAAATATCATTTTATGTGTTTCACTTAGGGCCTATGGAATACTACTCGTATAAGGGCTAGTTGCCATGCTTATAAAATAAACTTTGGGTTTTTGATATAACAGAATAAAATCATTAGCTAGTAAAACACACAGCTTCAGAAGGAGAATGTGGCATTCTTATGATTGGCTGCTGTGTGTAGTACTTTCAGGTTCCAGAACTTGTGGAGCAATTCTTTAGGGGTGAGCTGCAAGGCAAAAGAAACTTTGAGGCCCCCAGCCAACACCATACAAGCTCCTCAACTGCCTTTCGATATTCTATGGCAAGAGAGGCAGGGGTTGGGAAGGAAGTAGGGAGCTCATAAGGGACTGCAGTGTCTCCACAGTTACAGAAGCAGGTCTGGTGTCCAGCTGCTGATGGGGAGAGATGCACTAATGTAATGGCTATTTGTTAGTCCATTATAACCTTTCCCAATGAGATGCAGAGCAGATACATCAAAGACAAGAGAAGCAGACAAAAGACAGTGAGATTTAAAAATACACCAACTTCAGTTGGGTTTCTGGAATGATTTCTTTTCATCCCAAGATGAAGCAGCCACAGATCCACCTCCAAAGATGAGTGGAGGCTCAAGCAGGCTCTCCCCTCAGAACCCCATTCACTTCTTAACCTTCTCTTTAATATGGCATCAAAGCAGCCAGGTCCAAGAAGCCAGCATAGGGGTACATACCCTTCTGAAAAACATTCCAGGGCTACTGGACAAGGACAACCTTCTGTTCTGCCATAGAGAAGAGGTTATTTCACTGCCTCTGGCCAGAATTCAAGTCTACAAATGTATATATATTTAGACATGGTTCTGTGTCAGCCACTGAAGCACGTGTTGCAAAGGACACTATGGGAAGAGAACTCATATTCTGCCTCCATAGATTACCCTCTAAACTAATGAGGATGTACATGTTTGTAAAGGAAGCAACTTCACCTGCTGAAACCCAATTATGTTCAAGGCTTACCTTAAAGTGTAACCTCCTCCATGACATTGTCCTAACCAGAAACAACATCTCCCTCACTTGAGTGCCTATGTCCTTGTCTATCTTCTATTTTAGCCATTTATGAAGTTGTCTTATTGCCCCTTTAAATTCTTTAAGCAGTGATATTTTAATAACTGGCAAGAGCAATATGTGTGAGAAAATGTCAAGTTCTTGACTGTGTGGCAGACAGAAGTATCTCAATTATTGAGGAACCAAAGTGTTCAGAAAGAATTTCACTCAGCTATATTTGATGGGACACTAAAACCGAATTGCCAAAGGAAAGAAGAGCATGTTAAATTAAGTAAGAAGGTGAGCAAAAGTCAGATGTCCCAGGATGTCTCCTAGCACAAATATTTAAAATGTAGGAAGTTCTGACAACCTTCTGAGTAGCCATGAAGGGTGATCAAAAGTTCTTTTACAGCAGATTCATCAATCCCATGATAGCACCTCTAATCCACACTAGTGACAGTTACAACTGGGGAATAATAACATATTTGTTTTTGAGTCCCATCTCTGAGGACTATCAACCCTACAGAGAACAGGTAATCTTCAGAAGCAATTTAATTCCCATGTTACTTTTACCACAGCAACTGATATGACCTCTTTGGAGGGAAGGAATAAATAAGAGCTAAATTAAGCCAATGTTCCTTTCTGCATAGCAGTCATAGTCAACCATAAAAAAAAAATGTGTCTTTTTACAGATTTTTTGAGCAATATTTTTCCTAATTACAAAATAGGAATGCATAGATTATATTCAAACAAAAAAAATCATGATCATAGCTATATAATACCAATATAAATACTTAAACTTTGCAATGGTTTTCAAAAAGAAATAGTATTTAGAATGTCTCTCTAGAGTTGACAGTTTTTAGAAATTCCTGTCCCATCGCATTTGCTTTCTTTTTAGCCTCATTGTGTAAATCAGGCTGCTCTTCCTCAATTTCCCAGGATCTCCAAGGCCGTTCTCTACAGTGTTTGCTTTAAACAAAACTTGGTGCCAAAGTGTCCGCCACAGCTTTCAAGTTCACCCAGATGCCACTTTCCCACAATGGGTCTCTTCATACTTCCCTATATCCGGATATAGTTGATCCACATTTTCTGCACAAAGTCTCACTCCCCAGCAATTGCAATCTGTATTTTGCATAGTTTCCTCCTATTCCCCTGGGTAGATTGCTGCCAGGAAAGCAGAGGAGAAGAGTTTTTTGATGCTAACAAGGCCTCTGTGTAGGACTCACAGCTAATGGTAAGGAGTTGAGTATGGCATTTCTCAGGGGAGCACAGGTGAGCGAAAGTGTAAAGGCACAGCTGACAGCCATGTGCGTAAAGTAGGCTGGCCTAAAGTAGGCCCCCCCAACCTCTGAGCAGTAACCTGTTCATGGTTTACATCATGAAGAAATGAGTTAGTGTAATTGGCAACTCATGCCCTAAACTATGTAAGGCCTTAACTGAATAAGAAATTCTGAAAGAAAGGCATTACATGGTGACAGGTTTTTTTTCTTTAAGGTGCTGGTGGTATAATAAAGCCTAATGAATTATGAACATCTGTATTATTCTTCTGTCTTCCTCCTTCTGGACTTTCAGATGACTGTGAGCTCAACTTTAAGCTCAGCTAATATTGTCTCCTAGGCATTCTGAGAAATGAGAACACCTTTGCCTGCTGGGAGGCATACCCATTACTTACCAAATTAGCCTTCCTGAAGAATCTAACAGACTTGTCACTGCCTTTTAGAAAACCCAGAAAGAAACACACACACACACACACACACACACACACACACACACACACACACACTACATGGTTGAAACACTCAGAAATCTCTTAATATAAGTGAAGTCTTTGCCAACATACAGAAACCAAGGAGTCAAAAGTCATAGCATGAGTCCTTAGGATAATCTTTCAGTAGGCTCTTGCCACTGTCATGATTGGAATAGAAAAGGAAAAGTGCCTGACCTTCTAAACAAAGAAGAAATAATCGGTAAGGCTTAGATATTGGGACTTAATAACAAAAGATAACCTTAAGTAGCTCTTGGGACATACCAGGACTTTATTTGTGTTATTTCATTTAATCCTCATGATAATCTTCTGAGGTAGACTGGTAGTATTAATATTCTCATTTTTTAAGATGAAAAAAATAAAAGCTTAGCAAGCTTCAGTAACTCATTCAAGTCTTCCCAGTTAATCAGTGGCAGAGATGGGATGTGAATGCATGCTATCAATTACTTCTACTTATCAGTGGTCAATGAGATTTTCTATTAGGATTAGCCTACTTCCAATAAATTTTGAAAGATGAAGGAAAAGAGCAGAAAAAAAAATACAGGAGTTCCTTATTTTTAAAAAAGTGAAGATAATAAAGGGAAAGAACACATTGTCAGTCCATGTCTGTGTTATCTGGCTTACTGAGGCAAAAGGAGGTTCTGAAGTCAAACCATATGAATGTTGACCCGCAAAGGCCAGGGTTTGTTCTTAGCTAAGTGAGTCTTCAGTTAAAGATTCTCATGTAGACTCTGAGACCTTACGCATATGGTACCACACTCATTCAAGTGCAATTTGCCCCATTTGGCTATTTCAAGTAGTTGACACACAGAAACTGAGTTTTTCCTCCTGTGTCTCCTTGGGGAAGTAAGGGAGGGGTGGTGACATCATGGGAACAGTGTCTGCCTTCTCTCCTATGACTCACCCGAGTATGTCAAAGAAATGCTGCTACTGCTAGTCCTGGAGCATGAATTATCTGATCTGCCAAGCAAATTCATGTGGAAAACAGCATACTCTCTCCCACACAGCCCCAAAGAAAAGTGGGAAAGGCAGCGATGAGAAGCTACTCATGCAAAACCAAAGCACAAGAGAGGTGAACTTTACTTACTTCCTCTGCTCCTCATAAAAAGTATACATACATTTCCATTTTCATGTTGCCAGAAATAGGTAACAATGAAATTTGCTTCCTCCTCTGTGCTCTCATACCACTTTGTACAAATTGCTAAATGACAGTACTTACCATATTGTCCTATAATTAGACTTTAGGTGTCTGCCTTCTCACTAGTGTAATAATTCCGTTTTTCCCTTACTATTTGTATTCCAAGCATCTGGTATCACATTTAACAAATATTTGCTAAACAAACAAATGAAAGGTTGAACGGAACAATGAATAAATGACATTTGCTCAAGGGCTCTCTCTAAGTAGGACAAAAAGTAATGGTTTTTTTCCTCTATTCTTTGTGACTGAAGATGGCTGACATGGTTACATCGGACAGGGGAACAGATCATGTCGATCTGGAGTACTGGGTGTCTCAGATGTTCTGGCAATTACTGAGTAAGTGTCACATGTGCAGTTACACGTGTGTCTCACAGTTTCCTCTGCTATTGTATTCTACAGAGTTTGTCTCTTCCCTATTCACACCCACCAAGCCAGGCTACTTCATGACTGGCTCCCTTAATCACTTCTTTTCTTTGAACTAATTAGGTCAATTAAAATCCTTACTGTAAGAAAGCACTCTTCCTATTTTAAGTTCCTGGAGAGAGAGGAAGGCAGGAAACATGACTTGATATTACCCGACAGTGTCTGGCATGTTCCAAGCATGACGGAAGCTGAATATTCAAGACTCTGCAGAATTTACAGACAGTGGGAGGAGGAGAGATGAATCATAAGGCCAGTAAAATGCAGTAACTATGACAGAAGCAGCACAGGGTGCTATGGGGCACATAGGAAGGAAACCAAAGCTAATCAGGAAGAGCCTCTACACACCTTTTACATTTTGACCTCAGGTAAGTGAGACTTATCCAGGTGAAAGTAGAATGTAGTAATGGGGAGAAGACCCAGAGACTAGAGAGAACACAGTATAAACAAAACACTCAAGGCCACTGAGGAGGGCTAGCGCTGAAGTGAGAAGGCAAACTCAAACTTCCTGGCCCTTATTCTAAGGGCAATGGGAAGCCTTTGGAGGATTTTAACCAAGGTAGTGACATTTGGATCTGAGTTTCAGGAGAGAGACCTGGGTTATAGGTAAAGTCACATAGATTTGGGAGTGGAATCATTAAGGGAGGTTAACTGCAGCAACATGTAGAACCTCAACATTTCCTTTTAGCAAGATTACTTTGGCTGCCATATGGAGAATGGATTATAAAACCGAGATTAGATATGTAGAAACCACTTAGGATGCTATTTCAGTAGTCCAGATGAAGATGGTAATGGTGACATTTGAAATGGAAAGAAGTGGATGGGTTCAAAAGAATACTAAGATGACAGAATTAGCAGGCTTTGGCAATTGACTAGACGAGAGGTTGGCAACATTTCTCTGCAAAAGACCAGATAAGAAATGCTTAGCCTTGGCCAGCCATGTGGTTCCTGTCACCACTACTCAACTCTGCTATTTTAGTGAGAAAGTGGACATAGACAATGTATAAATGAATGAGCATGCCTGTGTCCCCATAAAAATTTACTTACAAAAAGCAGGCCATAGGAACAATTTGACCCAAGGCTAGGGCATGCCAACTGCTGGACTAAATGAGGAGTCTGGCAATCAGAACAGTAAAAATGGCTCCCAGGTACGTGGACTCGGCGTCTGGTTGTCCAGGGCTACTATTTGCAAAGAAAGGAGCACAGGAAAAGGAGCAGGGTCAGAGGGAAGGAGGCAGTGGCCAGTTTTTAGACAAGCTAAGTTTAATATATCTGAAATATATCACCCAAGACGTGTCTAGTAAGCAGTTAGATAGCTGAATCTCAGTTTCAGGAAAAAGACCTGGGCTCTAGGTAAAGATGTATAGATTTAGGAGTTGTTCTAGATAGGGTCATCTAAAATCTACTAACAGACCACAAAAATCAGTGGCTTTAGTAACAAGAAGTTTAATTTCTTTCTCATATGATAATAGAACTCAGACCACGGCTGGGAGAAGACAGTCATCCCAGGAGCCCATCCAATGGCAGCATCCATCCTACTCAGCCAAAAGAAGAAAAGTTCAAAGACAAGCACTTGAGGAGGTTTATGTGGAGAGATCTTAACTGCCAGAGGTGGGGAAATGCAGTTTAGCTGTGTTTCTAGGATCAGGAGTGGACTGGGTTTTGGTGAACGGCTCCCAGAATCTGCCACCAGAGTAAAAAATACATAGAGAGGTCAAGAAGGCATGAAAATGAATAAAAGTGATTCAGACAACTATAAAGCATGAGACCAAGGTCAGAGCTCTGAAGAACACCAATGTTAGGAGATACACTGAAGAGATAAAAGGAAGATTTAGCAAAGTAGAAGAATGACAAAACAAAAATAAAACTAGGACACTGTATTAGATATTTAATGAATGTATGTAGAAATGAGTACAAATTTCATCATTAAGCACTGAGCACATCTCTGACAAGCTGACATTATTTGGTGACTCTGATATTTAGATGAAAAATAAGCCAAATTTGACTTAAGAGAAAATGGCAAAATCAGTCTCTCAAAAAAGCCAGATTTTCATTATCATGCAGGAAGACTGCTTTAGGGCTATGTGTCATAATATTCATTCTTTCCATTTACTTTTGTGTCCATAAGTCAACCTCTATAGGTGAAATGTGTATTCTGCATCAAAAATTGTATCTGATCTTATACACATATAAATATAATATAAATATGAATATACATCTGTCATTGTATACATACACTCAACACTCACAGAATTCATTACCAAATGCGTTTCTTTCTCACTTCCATTTTTTGCAATTTTCCATGCTCTCTGCTTTGCCCAAGGCTTCTCCACCTCCCATCCCACCCCACTTTGCATGTCTGTTCTCGGCTCTCAGTGGAAAGACCAAGGAAAAGAAGCTGGATTTCACCCTGATAACATTTTAAGTTCTTCTCTATTATTACAGAATACAACAGAGTCTGTAGCCTGAATGAAAAATCCAGGCCAGAACACCCATGCCCCCTTCCTTGGCTCTTTCTCCAAGAGATCTCAGCTAGAAAAAGGGAGATCTGAAATCTTGCTGGCATGTTACCAACTAGCAGAGTGGTATCCATCAATCTAGCCTCTTCTCTCTCTTTAGAATGTAAGATATTCAGGGCAACCATGGGGGTTCTGAGATTTTTGTATTTAGAACACTTTTTTTGGCAAAGAACAGCCAGCCTTGCTTATAAATAAGTTTAAAAAAAAGAGCAGATTTAAAAAAAAAAACTGCCAGGAAGCACTCATATAGAAAACAAAATTAGTAACCTCTTCTACTTGCCCAGCATAAATTATTAGTATACTCAGCCTGACCAAGTGACTATTTATAAGCCTGAACACCATGGTGTTCAATAAATATAAATTGAGGATGGTGACAATGCTACCCATATTTCCTTACTTAATGACGCCCAGTTGGCAGTTCAGCAGCACAACTCATATGCATTTTATTCTTCCTTTACTCCTTTCACACTGTAACTCATATCAGGAATGAACTTAACCACTGGAAATAGCCTTCCAATTAGCAAAATTAATTTTTCCTTTGATTTGAAAGAGACCAGCCAGCAGATATAAGCAAGGAAAAACTCTGCAAGCATTTCTGGATTCTGTGAGGAGATTTTCTGTCAGCTCCAACAAGTCTTTCTTACTGCTACTTTTACAGGGTCATCATTATTCAAAGTCTGCTGGCTTCAAATATCATCTGCAAAGCACATCTAGAAATTTAGCTGCTGATGCAGATAATGTATGAAACTGAGAAACCACAACTTGTTTCCCATTGGCTAGGTTAAATATGCAGTTTAGAAGATTCTGTAACCTCTCCAGTAGTCTGAGGTGGAAGAAGGGCATGAGCTCGCCAACACCATGTGTACATAGCCCATGAAAATCCTTAAGCATTTGTTCAAAAGAATATGTGAATGCAAAATTCACAATTTGGACATTTTATCTAGCCTTCAAATGGCAACTGGGCTGGAACTCCATCAAATTGTGTTTAGTCAGAGCCTTCTCTCACCCCTGCCATTCTTCTAAAGCCACCATGTCAAGCCTGCCATCTCCTTCTCTTCACAAGACAATCTTGTCTCCTCTATGTGTAGAAAATTGAAACCACTTACCAATACTAGGAAACTGAGGACCACCTTTCACTCTCCCATCAGCATCATTCTTCATAAGTACCAGAATAGGGCTTTCATCTGCCTCTGTTCTCTCCCTCTACCACCCCTATCCTAGTGAAGATGCCTGTCACTCCTTACTTAGACTACTACAGAAACCTCTTGTCACCTTCTTGCCTACTGCCTAATTTCTCTAGAATCCATCCTATTCATCTTGCATGGAAAGAAAAAAAATATCTAAAACATCAATCAGATGGTATCATGCCTCTGTATAAACCATCATAACAACTACACCATCTGAGAATAAATCTGCATTTATCCCATGGCAGAAAAAACTGTCCAAATATTAGGCTCTTGACCATGGTTACAACCTCATTTCTCACAACTTCTGTCACATATTTCACACTATATACACGCAGCTGCTCGTCCTCACCTATGAGACTTCCACACTCAAGTCTCTGCCTAGTATGTGCCTCCTCATTAATTACCCCACCCTCGCTTGGCTCATTCCTACTGTATCTTTTTTTTTTTTTAGACAGAGTCTCACTCTGTCGCTCAGGCTGGAGTACGGTGGCACGATATCGGCACACTGCAGCCTCCGCCTCCCGAGTTCAAGCAATTCTCCTGCCTCAGCCTCCCAAGTAGCTGGGACTACTGGCACGTGCCACCACACCCAGCTAATTTTTGTATTTTTAGTAGACACTGGGTTTCACCATGTTGGCCAGGATAGTCTTGATATCCTGACCTCGTGATCTGCCCACCTCGACCTCCCAAAGTGCTGGGATTATAGGCATAAGCCACCGTGCCTGGCCACCTACTGCATCTTTAATGTTCATTCAGGGGCCACCTCCTGGAAACCTCATTCTTTTTATTTTTTTTTATTTTTTTTGAGGTGGAGTCTCACTCTGTCACCCAGGCTGGAGTGTGGTGGCTAGATCTCAGCTCACTGCAACCTCCACCTCTCGAGTTCAAGCAATTCTCCTGCCTCAGCTTCTCAAGTAGTTGGAAATACAGGCATGCACCACTGTGCGCAGCTAATTTTGTATTTTTAGTAGAGATGGGGTTTCACCATGTTGGCCAGACAGGTCTCGAACTCCTTGGTCAGACTGGTCTCAAACTCCTGACTTCATGATACACCTGCCTTGGCCTCCCGACTTGCTGGGATTACAGGCATGAGCCACCGCACCCAGCCTGGACTCATTCTTAATCCTCTCCAAACATTCTTTACCTAACTCTGTGAGTGAACTCTAATATTTCTGTATGTGACTCTACTTTTGTGTCTCTGAATTAGTCAATGGTAATTGACATACGGAACAGAATACAGGAAAGAGATTTAGACCTAAAGATCCAGGGGAACTTGGTGTATGATGACTGAAAAACCCATGGATTCTGAAATAACGGTGTTGGGATAACAAGTTAACATACAGAAAAAACAATTTTAGATTCTTACCAAGTAACTTCCCCCAAAATTAATTCCAGAAAGATTAAATTTTATACATTTTTTTAAAATCACAGAATTAGAAGAAAATTTAAGGGACAATTTCTACAATCCAAGGGGAGAAAGGTTTTTCTAAGTATAATTTTAAAAGCCAGAAACCATAAGGATTGATACATTTGATTACATAAATAGTAGCTTTTCAATTGGGAAAAAATGCTATAAATCCAAGTAAGAAGACAATCAACAAATAAAGAAAATTGCATATTTAGCACATTGCCTGACATCTAATTTACTTTGTATAAACTGATGTATATGCAGAGGGATAATCTCCCTAATACATAAAGAACTCTTTGGAACCAACACAAAAAAGACAAACCTCCTATTAGAAAAAGCAAAGTGAATGACATGAACAGGCATACAAATTGCCTCTAAATTTATGTAAAGTTTTCAAACTCCCAAATAAATTCAAATTTTAAATGATGTTTGTATAACAGAAAGACAAAAGATTTAAAAAAATACTCTGACTTATTGAAGATATGGGAAAACAGGTACTGTTAAATATTGCTAAGAGTAAACTGATAAAAATTTGTGGAAACTAGTTTAATAGTAAATATGAAAAATATAACCCAGAATTTTCACCAGAATTTATCCTAAGGAACAACTTAAATATCTATCAATGAGGCATTCTTAAATTATAGTAGCTCTTTATAGTATCATGTACATCATAATCAAAAACATGCATATTTACAAAAAACCTATGCTTATGTTATAAATTTCTTTTAAAAACTGTATTTGAAAACAATTTATAACACAGTCATCTTCTTAAATACGTGTGTTTACATGTACAAAAGGAAAAACACTCTTAGAAGGATATTTACCAAAATGTAAATCATCATCATCTCTAAGAGGTGGAGCTATGAATTCCTTCTTTATACCTTCTTTCTTATTCATAGATCTTTGCATTATCTGATTTTTTTGTGAAGAGCATGTATGCTTTTATAATTAAATTTATTACCATCAATATAATTATTTCTACTGTTTAAAAAGAATGGAGAAAGGCGAAAACCAGTGTTTGTGTAAATGGGGAGAGAAGAGTCACATGTCTAAAATAGCTGCCATTTTAACTAAATTATGCCAATCACAACCAAGGAACACTCATAAAGTCCAGCTTGTACAAGTTTGCCAAATACGATAAACAAAATGCCATAGACTGCCTGGACGATTAACACTACAGATTTCCTTTTCTGAATCTTTCTCATACACAAAAACAGTCAGCTGCTATTCTAATTCCAGTAGTTATGAAACAAGAATGAACTGTTTCCTATTCATTCAACTCTGATCATTTCTATAATAGAAAAAATGAAGCTAATTGCCTCCCACTGTCTCTCTGATAGTTTGCCCATCTTTTGTCACAAAAATGTTGGATGACCTTGCAGCTCTAAGGACAAATGCCTGCAGAGGTTACCAGGGATGTTGCAAGTTTATACATATGTTCTCATATTAACAATAATCATGTCTATGATTAGTTAATAATTCTCACAAAACAGATGGGTATCAGAACATGGACAGAAAAATCCAACAAACAAAAATGTCAATGAAGCTTTAAATTCTACATAGTTTATTACCTAATATTATAAATTCTACATATTTTATTACCCAGTATTTGTTTAAGTCCATCATTTTAAAATAGGGTTTATCAACCCTAGGGGGTATGGAGAAGATAGGACTTAGTGACTGGTCTTTATGAGAGCAAAAGAAGTAAAAGTTATTTATAGTGACCTTTTAATGTTTACCTTAGAGCTGCTAATCAGATGTAAATTGTCACCCCGTGGATATGCATAATCAACTTCATTCCCTTTGCTAATTGAGAAATAGAGCTGTTAATGTCAAGAAACATTTGAAAAATGCACCAAGCCTGCTCAATGGAGCAAGTTCATTTTAAAAGTCAGAGTTTCCATATAGTAAAATCATGGAAATTAGGCGTAGGAAAAAAAAAAAGAGAGAGAGAGAGAGACAGAGAGACTAATTTGTTATTGAGCTAGTCTGTGCTAGAACAAAATCGGTCTTAACAACCCCAAACCTGGAAATTTTGACCACTTCTTATGTTCAAAAATAACTCCCTCAGCTTTTATGAAAAATCATTCCATCACATCCCTCCAAAGTTCCTCTCCTGCTGAGTTGATGCTTTCCCACCTGCAGTGGGTCTGGCTTAGCAGTCACTTTGCCAGGACACTCATACAATGCAGTTCACACGAGTCAGTCTTTCTCTTTCTTCTACTCTCTGGTAGGTCGTCTTTTGAGTTTCCTTTAAAATTGATCACTGAGAAGTAAATGGTCTTCTGCAAATTGTGTAAAAAGGGGACGACAATACATTCCCTTGAGTGATACTTCAAGGTTGCTGTCACCTTTATAATGCCACATATGGTAGAAGTAGGCAAAATTTTAATTTATGATTAATCTGAGAAGAAATGTGGTTAAAGCAGTGGCTGGCTACAAAGGGCCACTTTGCCCTCTCCCTACCCTTCTTCATGACTTCCTTGTTTTATAAAACCCAAGTTTTCTCCCATTTCTTTGAGACAATCCTCATTAGTGAACACTCTCCCCCTTGAAATAGCTTAATTAAAATCATCTCCTTAATTGTCTGCTGCATTTTGTCTAAGAAATTGAAGCTAGGCCTAAGCAGGTGCCCCAACCATTCTGTTTCTAGTGAGGACAGAAAACACAAGTCACAGTGAGAAGAGCACAAGCACTAACCACCCACATCTATGGCACCCTTCAAGGCCCTGCAAGGCAGACTTAGTCCTGAGCACATCTAGACTTCAGTCTCCTGCAGTCACCTGGCCCCACAGTGCTATGTTCACTAAGACACACCTGATGGGAGCTGCATGCTCTTCTGAGAAGGTAACCCATAATTAGCAGAATAAGCTCATGTTTTTAAAAAATGGTCCTTACTCCATTCCCATCATACACTGCAGGAGTCTAAGTAGGGGTTACCTAACCTATCTGGGCCTTGATCTCCTCATCCATCAAAGTGCTTTAACTGACCTAATCACAGCCAAAGGGCTCACCTTGGTTCAACAAAACATATTCAAACCCTTTCTCCTTTTACTTTAAAGATTATTTAATTTTTTTCTTCACTTTTTTATTTTAGATGGAATCTCACTCTGTTGCCCAGGCTGGAGTGCAGTGCCACAATCTCCACTCACCACAACCTCCGCCTCCCGGGTTCAAGCGGTTCTTCAGTCTCAGCCTCCCAAGTAGCTGGGACTACAGGCACACACCACTGTGCCCGGCTAATTTTTGTATTTTTAGTAGAGATGGGGTTTCACCATGTCGGCCAGGCTAATCTTGAACTCCTGACCTCAGGTGATCCACCTGTCTCAGCCTCCCAATGTACTGAGATTATAGGCGTGAGCCACCGTGCCCTGCCTAATTTTTTCTTCACTTTTTACAAAGTAACAGTTTTACTGAAATATGATTCATATACCCTAAGTATTCCCCCTTTTAAAATGTACAGTTCAGTGGTTTTTAATATATTCACAGAGTTGGGTAATTATCACCATTATTTAATTCCAGAACATTTTCCTCATCCTCAAAAGAAACCCCATACCCATCAGTAGTTACTCCCCATCCCCCTACTACAACCCATGGTAACCACTACTCTACTTTGTTTCTATGAATTTGCCTATTCTAGACATTTCTTACATAATATGTAGCCTTTTGTGACTAGCTTCTTTTATTTAGCAAAATGTCTTCAAAGTTTATCTATGTTGCAACATATGTTGGTACTTCATTTCTTTTGATGCCAGAATAATATTTCATGGCATAAACATATTAATATGAGATTCAGTTTATCCATTCATCAGTTGATGGACATGTGGGTTCTTCCCATCGTTTAGCTATTATGACTCATGTTGTTATGAACATTCATGTACACATACTTCCATAGACTTATGTTTTAAGTTCTCTTGGATACATATCTAAGAGATATGCTGGGTCATGCGGTAACTCTATGCTTAACCTTTTCAGGAACTACTTAATTGATTTTCAAAGTGGTTGTGCCGTTTTCTTTGCTATTTATTTTGGTTCCTTCTGTGTCTGCTTTCTGGTTTTGGGGGGTGCAGCTGGGAAAGTAATTGGGATACTTCAAAAGACATTTTATACATAGTGGACAATTTTTAGCCATTATAGGTAGACACAGAGTGGCTGATATAAGCTTGAGACCCAGAGAATGTGGTGCTATAGGGCACAAAGAAAGGATATCCATGCTAGTTAGCAATGATGCCTGGAGTTCAGAGACCAATTTAGGAAAATCTAGGTGGGTTTTGATATGATATAGCAATAAATGACACATAGATACACGCACTTACACCTTTATCTCAGGTGCTTATACTATAACCAGGACAATTCAAGACATACGTAAATAATGACATATTTTTGAGATTCCTTTTTTAAGAATAGATAAGAATATTTCCAGCTGGCCATATCCGAGAAGATTGTTTTGGAACAGAAAACATCTTCACTGGCTCTTGAAGGATAAAAAAGTTTTAAACAAGCAGAAATGAGGAGTTGCATCTCAGACAGAGGCAACCGTATAAAGAAAGGCACAGAGTGAAAAATACAAATGAGTTGGAAAAAGATACAAAAGAAATGAAAGAATTAACACTGACTGAATATTGAAAGTGAGGTAGAAGGTAGAACACAAGATGACTCTAGGTTTTTGGCATGGAAGATGGGATAGACGATTGTGCCATTAACAGAAAGGATGGTCAAGTCTGAAGGAAGAACTAGTAGGAGCAGGAAGGAAACGAGTTCAATTTTACATAGAGTGGGTTTAAGCTATCAGGAGAACATATGTAGGTGGGGTCCATTACATATAAAAATATAGAATCAGAGCTTAAGAAATATATTTCCTAAGAGAGGTCACTGCTGACGCCTCCAGGGTGGGAACAAAGGGAGATGAAAAGTGGCCTATTATAACTTACCCTCAAACAGGAAACTCAGTCCATCCAAGAAGCAAAGAAGACCAGGACTAGGCCATGCAAGGGCTTGGGAAACTGGCCCAATTTTAGGGCTCAACCTTGAGGAAGTGAGCTGGCTGTTCAACTGCAATGTTTGGAAGGACAGAGCAAACACAGGCTTAATCAGGCCAGTGTTTTTAGATTAAACTACATAGGAAGTTTAATCTAGAAAGTCAGGCACAGCAGCAGGAATTTCCAGTCCGAGGCTAGCCATATCAGGACAGATCTGCCACTGGATCAGGAGATGAAGGGCAGAACCCAGCCTCTCCAGGACTAGCAGGAGCTCGGCAAAATTACCAAGTTCCAAACAAAGGGATGGGATTCCAGGAAGGCTCTAGTTCACACAAATTGGACAGATCTGATAGGCTTTGCAGGAAGGATACACGATGGTGTGAATATGAGTAACTAGAATACACTCTACCTCCCCTCTGTCAACACCTGCCTTAAAGGAGCAAGACTGATTTAGGTCCCCATATGCTACTTACTATAGATGAAGCTTCTATTGTTCTTTCCGCCCTGCTCAGGAAAGACTCAATAAATGAAGCTAGGCTTCCAGATGCTCCATTACACCAGAATTAGCATTGAGGAAGGAAAAGATAGAGCCTTAAACATTTGGCAGGGCAAAGAAGGAAGAGAGAAAAAAAAGATAGAGTGGAGAATACATTCAAACACTCTGTAGATCAGCAGAGAATAATAGTGAAGCAGGAGAGAAGCAGATCAGAGAAAATGAATGAGTGAACTCAGAAAAAAAATGGGTGAGTCATCAGGGAATCCCTTTGTGTCACTGGTTTTCACCTAAAATTTTTATTTTACCATATCCAACAGTGATGCTCTATTACAAACAATGCTTTGCTTGTCATCCCACCTCCAAAAGCCCCTTTTGTTTTCAGCAACCAATATGTAAGAATTGCAACTCCTACGTAAGTTCCTTTTGGCAAACACATTCAATCTTGACCTGGAAGCTATAGCTAAAAAAAAAAAAAAAAAAAGAACAATTAAATGAAGTTGGAAATAAAGACTTCCAAAGCCCTAATTGGTATAGCAGCTGGCAAATATCAGAAATTTTACAGAATGCCAAGTCACAGCATAAATAATAAAATGTAAAACTCAGTGGTTATAGACTGTGAGCTAAAATTTAAACAATTAAACTATATTATAGAAATGCAACTTTTGAAAACTTAAAATATTATAATTTTAACACATACAAATTCACAAAATATGAATAGTTTTTTTACCTCATATTTTATTGAGGCAAGAAGTAAAACAAAACAATTATCTTAACACCATGATCAAAAATAGAAACTTTCAATCAACACTGCACTTTTCACAAAATTATAACAGGCAAAAACTGCAAATAGCACATGTCAAGTCTTTGCACACTTCACCAGAGATATATTTATTCAAAACAAAATGTCTCCCAACGATCTTACTCTAGAAGGAACATGAGTCATATATGCTGAGAAACTCTTCTTACAGTTTTAACCTTTTGGGGGAAAAAAGGCATAGCTTCCAGCCTATACACTAGTAAAGAGCCTGTGAAAAACAATTTCACAGTTTAAAAAGCAAGCATCGCTTTGGCACTGATACCCAACATTTCAAATACAGAAGCAAAGAGCTCATCCCAGCTGATGACTGCCTTACAACTTGGGAAGCAATTGCATAATGACTAATTCTGGAACTTGTGCAGACACTGGGACAAACACTGCAAACCTTGTAAAGGACAAAAAAATCCCAGTAGTGATAAATCAGCATGGTTGCTCAGGCCCTCTAAGAAGTTTCATGGAAAAGTGCAGTGGCTCCTAATATCACACTGGGGCATCAGCTAAGAAATGACTTTAGGGAAGAATGCCTCCTATGGAATCATCAACAAGTCAAACAGATCGTGTTTACTCACTTCTGGTTCAGGAGTCTGATTTGGGGCTCTACAGAGGAACACAAACCCCATGCTAACAAAAAGGAGTAGAAAGAATTATTTTCTCCTTCTAGAATGGTACCCCAGCACAATCAGAATTGCTAGAGGGCAGATAGGCAACAGAGCGTTCTTAAAGTTACCCCTTTTCTGAATACTAACGAACTTTTCTCAGGCTTTTTGAATGAGCTGAAAACCAGTTTTGAAAGATAAGATATTAAACCATTTCTATAGGGAATAAGAACACTGGAGATTATTTACTTTGCTGTAATTACTCTGGCACATAGGGAGATTAGCTTTCAAATCCTACTAGGTTTGCATACAGAGATTTCAATAATGAAGAAAAATTAGTTCATGTTTTGAATATTTAGGGCTTGAAGTATATATTATTGCTAAAGAGTGAACATTGGTTAATACTTGTGCAGAGAAGAATAATTACCAAAACGATTAATTGTTTTAAAGTCTGCACTTATTTCCCCACAAACAATCACTTGTTTGGTTCTTTTCTTTCTTTTTCTAAATCAATACATAATAGTTTTACATATTTTGGGGGAACATGTGATATTTTGAAACATATTTACAATGTGTATGCATGTATGACACACATCAGGATAACTGAGATACCCGTCACCTCAAACATTTATCTTGCTTTATGTTGGCAACCTTCCAATTCTTCTATCTATTTTTAACTACGTATTAATTGTTCATTATAGTCACCCTACTGTACTACCAAACCCTTGATATTATTCCTTCTAGCCAAATGTATTTTTGAACCTGTCAACAATCACTTGTTTTTAAAAAGCATCTTGACTTTTATTAGAGTCGATACTAAATGAAAATGCACTTGGACATTCACAAACGAGTTCAGTTTCATAAGTCTTGGGTTTTTTAACCAGGAAGCAAGACAGCCAAAAATTCCATCTAGTAAGGGGAAAAATAAAACTTCTGAGTTAAATGAACAAACTTCAAGAAGAGATAAATGGAATAGTAGAAATTTGTTTTTTAGTGGGATATTTTCTTGGGTTTTCGAGATTGTTTACGTCATGACTTTAAGCTGGAACCAAATTGATTTCTAAAAAGAGTCTGGTAGCATGTCTCCCTTTATACATTATAGTTCATTATAATTGAATTATAACTATATAGTTCAATTATAATGAACTATATTAAACTATATAGTTATAATTCAATTATAATGAACCATATAATGTAGTTTATATTTATAATTGTAGCTCATAATTATAGTTCATCCCCCAGCTTGCTATCTGTTAGGTGAGGAGGGACTGAGATTAAGTGACAGTGTTTGCACAGTTATTTTTGATTTTTTATTCTGAAACAATTATCAATTTACAGGAAGCTGCAAATGTTCTGTGTACTTTTAGACAGCTTCCCCTGGACAGTAACATCTTAACATAATTATCAAATCCAGGAAACTTAGTTTGGATCGTAATCCTGAAAGATATAATCCCAAACATTGAAATCCTGAAGGATCAAAATCCCTAAATATCAAAATCCCTTTAAATCAAAATCTGAAAGTCCAAAATCCTGAAAATTACAGTCACAAGATAGTTTCATGTTAAATGAAACTATTATCTTGTTACTGTCTTTATTTGGAAACTGAATATGGTTTAAGGAGAGCTGTGTCCCGAAAGAAAAATCTCAGCCATTCATCATGATACAAGACTTCAAAATGTAATGACTGTGAAAGTCACCCAACTCTTATAAACTCTCTCCATGCAATGGCCCATAATCTATTCCTGCAATATATTTTTTCATACATGGAATTTTTAAGTATTTTTCTTATTTTAGTTTTTTCACTATTTTAAATTATCAGCATTAATTTCTATGATTCACTTGCTGTGTATTTCATCTTTACATCATTTCAATACTGGAGATTCTGTAGATACCTTTAGATTCATTCTGTAGATACCTTTACAGAGTTCAAATTAGTTTTATGCTTTTTTTTTTTTTTTTTTGCAAAAGTGACTCCACAAAAATGCATTATCACAATATTAATTTTTGTTGTAAGCATTGTACATGCACGTAAAAACACTGAAATTTACTCAATAAAGAGATGTACTTTTTGTACATGTTCATTTGCAAAAAATAACATTTCTCAAGATCTCAGCAATTTGGGTGACCTTATAAGTTGTAGTGACCCATCTTGGTTTTTTATCCATCTCCTCAAAAGACTTAGGTTGTTCATCACAACATTTCAGATGACCACAGGTACAAAGCTGGGTATGCACGGTTATAAACCACAATGATATGTATGTATTCATTATTTCCCGTTTTACCTATTCCTTTATGAATACGGTTTATCTGCTCATAACTGTTATACCCATGCAACTGTCGTGTGTATACCTGAGTGTTTACACAAAATATCTGTTAGAGTTTCATATTTTATTGTGTAAGGTAACCTACGAAGTGTTCTGTCATGTTTTTACATGTTTCATAAGTAAATCTCCTTTTAAAAATGCACATGAATATCTTTTAAATATTTTTTAAATTATTTTTTCCAGCACTATATTTTCAGGATTTTGATCTTTCGGGATTGTGATTTTGGGGATTTTAGACTGAAGGAATTTTTATTCTTTTGCGATATGGCATCTGGGATTGTGTCTTTTGGAATTACAATCATCTCCCCAAGAAACTATAATAGTATGATACCCTTATACAGAATACAGACCTTATTCAGATTTTACCAGCTTTTGCATGCACTCATTTGCACATGTGTATGCATGTATGTATGTATATAGTTTACATAGGTTTAGTCCCTGTATAGATTCTGATAACCATCACTATAATCAGGAAACAGCATTCTTCTAGCCCCACCAGGGAACACCCTTATGCTACTGCTTCCACCCTAACCCTATCCCCTGGCCACCACTAATGTGTTCTCCATCTCTATAACTCTGTCCTTTCAAGAATGTTATATAAATGGAATTATACACTATGAAATTTTTTGAAACTAGGTTTTTTCACTTAGAATAATGCCCTTTAGACCCAGCCAAGTTGCTGCACATATCAATAGTTCATTTGTACCCTTTTTAGTGCTTTGAAATATTACTTCCATTTAGATCATCATACAAATTGACTGGATACAGAAATATATTGTTGAGGTTTAAATAGATAGAGAAATAGCGCTTCTCATAAGTTCCAAACAAATTAAAAGGCAAATGAAGCAGGCAGATAGGGGATAAAAAGATATCAATGCTTTACTCTTCAGTCTGATTGGAGAATGTAGTTTTATATCTGATGCCACAGGGGTTGGCTAATACTCTACTGCAGAATAAAACGTACTGATTGGCGTAGATGGAAAACTACTGGCAGATAGATCTGGAAGCCCAGGGCATGCTGAATTCCTACTCTCTAACTCACGTTTCATGTAATGCTATGGTCAAAATATGTCCCCCCAAAACTCATATATTGAAACTTAGTATTAATAGATAGGGCCTCTAGAAAGTGATTAAGTCATGAGGCCGGAGCTCTCATAAACAGGGTTAGTCCTCTTATAAAAGAAGTCTGGGCTAGGCACGGTGGTTCAGGCCTGCAATCCCAACACTTTGCGGGGTTAAGGTGGGTGGATCACTTGAGGTCAGGAGTTCGAGACCAGGCTGGCCAACATGGTGAAACCCCATCTTTACTAAAAATATAAAAATTGAGCTGGGTGTGGTGGTAGCACCTATAATCCCAGCTACTCAGGAGGCTGAGGCAGGAGAATCGCTTGAACCCAGGAAGCAGAAGTTGCAGTGAGCTGACATCGTGCCATTGCACTCCAGCCTGTACAACAAGAGTGAAACTCTGCCTCAAAAAAAAAAAAAAAAAAAAAGGGTCTGAGGAAGCTCTTTTGCCCCTTCTGTTATGAGAGGACACACAGAAGGCACCATCTGTGAGAAACAGGCCTTCACCAGGCACCAGATCTGCAGGCACCGTGATGTTGGACTTCCTAGGCTCCAAAACAGAAAGCAGTAAATTTCTATTGTTTATAAATTACTTTTTCTATAGTATTTTGTTATAGTACCAGGCACAGACTAAGATTAGCCTCAAACGCAGGAGAGGAATGACTTGGGAGGCACAGAAAAATGGGTAGTGTTCTTTCTACATTTTTCCTTCCTCAGGTGCAGTGTGCACATTCTCTCCTCTGTAGAAACATAAGGAGTATGGAATAGACATTGCAGCCAACAATCCAGATTTTCTCCCCCTTATCCCTTTCACTGTCTTTTAGCTTTTCCCTTCTATTTATGGGTAACCAGAAATGTTGCTATTCCCCTCAGTGAAGACTGCTTTTCAGGGCCATATATCCAGGCAGCTTTAGATGGTATTCTTAGATATCTCTTTGAGGCATCTCTACGAATGTCATATGCTTATTTTCCTTTCTACTTCAGAAGTCCTACACATGGTCCTATTCCTTAGGTCTATAGAATATCTCAATCACATTTCTTGAGAGTAGATTTTATTCAGTAGATGACAAGTTTAAAGTGAAATATATAATAAACAGGCAATATGCTAGCAGTTAAGAGAACTTAAAAGTTAAGAGAACTTGGAAATTACCTTAATTTCCAAATGAAGACTCTACCTGTTTTGTTTTCCCTAATGTTTGCCTAACAAGGAATAACTGACTACTAAAAATACACTATGCTTACCAGTTCTATAGCAACCTTCCTTTGGAAGCGGTCTCTTTATTAGCTCTTCCTCTTTTAAAAAATGACAAATAATCCTGTATCTAATGGAATATACTTTTTTTTTTTAAAAAAAAGCAGCTTTTTTCAAATTGTAGCAAAATGGTAAACTAGAACAGGCTATTGTATTCCTTCCTCATGCTCAAACCTAAAAAAGAAAGAAAAAAAAAGTCCTTAGTAGCAAAGAACTAAAAATGACAGGGATGGTGAAAGACACCAAGAATAGGTATGCCATTGTACTCTTCTTGATAGCATTACGGATGACAAATTAAGATACTGATAGACAAAAATAAAAGAGAAGATTGTATCAGTAAGTTAGGGAGAATCACATAATGTTGAATTAATGTCTTCTAGACAAAATAAAATGTGAACTATACAAAGGAAATCAGAAAAGAAGAGAAAGTTAAAAAAAGAAAAAATAATAAACAGAAAATATATATAACTAAGATAACAGGAATAAGTCCTGATTTAACAGTATTTAAAGTCATTGTAAATGGTAGAAGCCCACCAATCATGACCCTTAGAAAAGTTCTGACTTCTAGTAATGGTGGAGTAGCTTATAACAGACTAACCCTTGCTGAAAACAGGTACTAATGCCACACAAAACATAAAAACAACTTTTTGAAGGCACTGAAGAGAAACCAAATGAAGAAGGAAACTGACCTTTGAAACAAAAAAAACCACACTGAGTAAGATCTACTTTTATACATCTTTTCCCTTAGGACAGAATAGGTAAAATTCAAGCAGAAATTGTTGGTATGAAGTGTCAGAGGACAGAGTCTGAGGCTGTGAGAAGACTGCAAAAAGCAACAGGGGGTGGGATTGGCAATCCAAAATGAAGAAAATAACACCTAAAACCTGAAACCTGCATATAAATCCTTGGCTGATCACTTAAATTGTGCGTACAGGCATTCATAGGAGAAGACTCCAACCAATGGAAGGCTGAAGGAACCAAATAGAGATTTCAGCAGCTGTATATTTCACCTGCTGAGAATTATAATCTTGACTTTGCAATTTAAGTCCTGCCAACTAGTGGGGGCTTGGGAAATAACTTGGACTTTCTTAGTGACATCACAGAAGGGTCATGAGTTAAAAATACTTATTTGAAGAACGATTTTCCTTAAAACTAAAGGCAAAACAATAAAAGTCCTATCCTAACAAAGCCTAATACCAAGCCTCCCCAAATTTAATACAATTGACTGGTAACATAATTGGATATTGGATATTATCCAATAATATGAAAGATATAGCTAAAAGACTATAGAGGATGTAAAACACAATACTAAAAATATTTAATTAACCTAAAAAATTCAGGAAAGGAGGAACAGGAGACAAATGGAAACAAAATTGCAAAATTGCACACTTAAAAATAAACATCAAAAATTAAATTAAATATCTATAACACTCCTGCAGTGAGCTGAGACTGCACCACTGTACTCCAGCCTGTGTGACAGAGTGGAACTCTGTCTCAAAAAATATATATATATGTGTGTATATATATATATATATTTTTCTAAAATATGTATATGTAACACCCCAATTATAAGGCAAAGATTGTTAAACTAGATAAGAAAGCAAATACATGCTCTATTTAAAAACATGCACTTTAAATATAAAGAGATAGACAAATATAAAAAAAAAGAATCAAAAAAATGCATCAATTATTCCACACATAAGAAAGCCTGTACGGCTATATAAATATCAAACAAAGTAGACTTAAAGACAATGTATATTACCCAAGAAAATGAGTGTTATTTCATAATGACAATGGGGTGTTACTATAGACAGCCATTTCATTAATAAAGTATAATTGCCAAAAATATGTAGGCACCTAAGAATTTTAACATATATGAAACAAAGACTTAGTAGAAATAAGGGGAAAAATAGAAACATTCACATAGTTGGAGATTTTTAACATCCCTCTCTTAGGAAATGATAAAACAATGGACCAGAATGATAGTATGAATGTAGAAGATTTTAACATTATCAGTGGACTTCAACTTAAAATATATTTTGAAGACTAAATTCAACAAAGCAAAATTCATATAATACACATTCATTGAAGAATAATAGGACAGACCATATATTGGAACAAAAACAACTCTCAATAAATTTTTAAAAATCAGATAGAATGTTTCCTGTCTACAAAGTATTTAATTAGATATCAATATTAAGAGGTCTAGAAATTACCAGGCCTCTCCGAATATTTGTAAATTAAGCAGCACCCTTCTAAACAACCCATGGGTCCAAATAAATCATAAGTGAAATCATAAAATATTTTGAACTAAATAATAATAACATATAAAAATTTGTAAGATTTACTAAGGCAATGCTTAGAAAAAAAAATGTAGCTTTAAAAATCTTATATTTAAAAAAGTAAGAAAGGTTTAAAATGAATGATCTATGTGGCCAAGTTAAGAAGCTAAAAATAGAATAAATTAATACAAAGTAATTAGAAACAAGGAAGCAATAAAATAAAGCAGAAAACAATGTAATAGAAAAGAGACAATAACGAATCTCAGCAAAGCCAATTTGGGTTCTTGAAAAAAAAAGAAAGAGGCAGAGGGAACATACCACAACACAATTTATAATTATCACCCTAATAACAAAACATGATAGTAGTATTATAAAAAAGGAAAACTACAAACCAAAATCACTTATAAAGATGTAAAAGCCATAACAAAATATTAGCAAATCAAGCCCAGCAATATGTAAACAGATAATACAGCTTGGCCATATAGTATTTATCCCAAAAATACAAGATTAGCTCAACATTCAAAACTTCATCTGATTAAGAAAAACATTAACAATATAAAGGATAAAATAAAAATTATGGTCATGGTAAAAGATATAGGAAGGACATTTTACAAAATTGAACACATGATCAAAAAAGAAAAAAAAAAAAAAAAACAAGCTCCTAGTAATAGAAGGGAATCTGATAAAACTAAGAAAATCTCACTCTGATATTACAATTAATGTTGAAATATTGAATGTTTTTCCCCTAAAGTCAGGAAAATATCCACTCTTACCACGTCTACTCAATATGGAACTAGCAGTCCTGTATAGTGCAGTAAGGCAAGAAAGAGATATATGTAAGGCATAAACATTGGAACAGAAGAAGTTTAAACTGTTTTTTGCCCCCACCCTCACCCTTGACCCAGACAACATGGTTGCTTACAATAGAAATTTTATAAGGAATTTACATACACATAAAATTACTGGAATTAAAAAATTCCTTTAGAAAGGCCAGATGACAGAAGGTGAATAAATGAAAATCAACTCTATTTCTATATACTGGCAATGAATAACTGAAAATGAAATTTAAAATAATACTATTTATAACTGCATAATAAAACATTAAATAGGGAAAAAGCATAATGACAAATATGCATTTGTCCTCTATAAGGAAAACCAAAAAATATTAGAGAAAAAAATAAAGACCTATGTAAATGAATACATGTTTCATGTTTCATGGAAGTCTCAACTTAAACTATGACCTGCCCCAAAGTTGATTTGCAGATTCAATGCCATCCCTATGAAAATCATAGCAAGATTTTTGTAGAAATTGGCAGGTGATTCTAAAACTTGTATGGAAAGGTAAAGAACCTATAGTTATTAAAACAGTAAGAACAAAGTAGAAAGATTTATAGAAACTGATTCCAAAATTTACAAAAATGCTATCAGAAAATGTGGTTTTGATATAAGGACAGAAAAAGAGATAAATGAAAAGAAATAAGGAACTGAGAAACGTTAAGTGAACATACGTTGTTAGAGTAGGCAGTTAGGCGGACATGAGCAGCGTAGGAGAGGGGCCCCCTTATACTAGGAATGTCAGGCTATTATCAGGTGATGGCCAGGCAGTTGTTAAACTGTCTCTCTAAACTAATAATTGGTTGTAGCTGGTGCCAGGGAAAGGCAGTTTTCCAATAAATAGAGAACACCTGAAGCTGGTGAGGGCAGCTCCCCGATAAGAGCGCAGGAGTTGGCTCACGCATGCGCACTAAGAGGCAAAATGGCAAGTTTAACTGGTATATGACCTTGCTCTAGGAACACTCATCTGGTAAGGGAAGAATGCCTTAAATGAGCAAGCATACAACTTCAATAAGCACACTGTGCATGCAGCCCCTCCTAAGTGAGGACAGGCTACTGTGCATGTGGACAGCCCACCCCAAGAGAAGAATCACGGTAGAAGTAACAGAGACCCTGAAATCATGCCAATGTATTAAGCCTTAAGTCAAAGGTCAACAGTGACTTGAATCTCTCGAGTCACCTGCTTGGCCCTCTTCCAGTGCACTTTACTTCCTTTTGTTCCTACTCTAAAATTTTTAATAAACTTTGACTCCTATTCTAAAACTTGCCTTAGTCTCTTGCTTTGCCTTGTGCCCCCACAAATTCTTTCTTCTGAGGAGGCAAGAATTAAGGTTGCTGCAGTCCCATATGGATTTGCTGCTGCTGCTAACAACATGACAAATTAATTTTCAACAAAAGCACCAAGGTAATTCAATATACACAGAAACGGTGATCTTTCCAACAAACGATGCTGAAACAAATGTAAATCTGTAATGAATAAATAGGCCTCACAATATACAGGTAACATAGCCCAAGACGATTCATAGAGCTACATATAAAAACTAAAAATAACAGCTGATAGAGGAAAAAACCTTTATGACGTTAGAATGGTAAAGATCTTTCCATACACAAAACCCACTAAGGGTTAGGCAAAACAAAACCAAAAACATTCTGCTCTTCAAATGACATCATTAAGAAAATGAAAAGGCAAGGCATTCCCAGAGTGGCTTTAAAAAGTAAATAGCTTGTCTATGAGAATTATAGTTTTTAAAAATAAGAATATTACTAAGGTAAAAAGGAAGAAAATATTTAAATACACATATCTGACAAATTATGTCTTTCCAAAATATATTTTTTAATTCTACAATTTAATAATAAAGAGACAATACAATAAGTAATGGGCAAAAGAATTAAACAAAACCTTGAGAAATGAAGATGCAAATGGACAATTAGTATAAGAAACGGCTTCAATTTGACATCATTAGTTATCTGAGAAATGCAAATTAAAACCACAAAAACTGATGAGGTAATCGGCCACAATACTGAAAAACACAATACATTCCAGTGGATCAACATCATATAGAAAATTTTTATGACCATAATATATAGTAAAATCTGAAATTAATAACAAAGGAACATAAAAGTAAAAAAAGTTGGCAAAATAAATATTAAATAGCCATTACAGAGGAAATATTAAGATAAATTATAATTTTAAGTACATTTTTAAGGTAACAAAAAAGACTGAAAACAAGCAAGTTAAACAGTCAACACAAGAATCTGCAAAAAGCAAGTAAATTGAAACACACACACAAAAATTATGAGGGTAGGGACCAATGTAGAAAACATTCATAAAGGAAGGAGGAGGAGAAAGAGAAAGAAGAGAAAGAGGAGGAAAGAAAAAGGGAGAAGGAAGATAGCTAGTTCTTGAAAAAGATTCCTAAGTTATACATAAAGAAAATCTGAAAAAGATAAAAATGTTGAAGTTGTAAATTAAATTTAAAAACACAGAAATAACTACAAACTGATTTTTAAAGAAGAAAAGAATATCAAATATTCTTGAAAATATTAAGCATCAAAATTGTTTGAGATAAAATAGAAATCTTGAACAAAACAATAATCATTAAAAAATAGAACTGGAAATAATAATTTTTAAATCTCTTCCAAAAAAGGAAAAGATTAGGCCCAGATCAGCTGGGTGTAGTGGCTCTTGCCTTAATCACAGCACTTTGTGAGGCCAAGGTGGATGGACTACCTGAGGTCAGGAGTTAGAGACCAGCCTGGCCAACATGGTGAAACCCCATCTCTACTAAAAATACAAAAATTAGCCAGGTGTGGTGGCACACACTTATAATCCCAGCTATTTGGGAGGCTGAGGCAGGAGAACTGCTTGAGCCCAGGAGATAGAGGTTGCAGTGAGCTAAGATCATGCCACTGCATTCTAGCCTGGCTGACAGAGGAAGAGTCTGTCTCAAAAAAAAAAGATTAGGCCCAAAACTCATTTTGCCAGTGAGTTTTAGTTTTAACAAACTGATCATTTCTATTTTATATAAGTTGTTAAAATATATGGAAAAAGAGGATAAGCTGCCCAGCATATGTGATAAGGACACTGGTACCTTAACTCCAAAACCTAATAAGGAAATATAAGAAAATCTCACTTACCAACATAGATGCAAATATGTTAATATAAACATAGTCAATCACATCCAACAGAGTATTAAAATAGGAGGGGAGGGGAAAAAGAGGGCAGGAGGAGGGAAAGACGGTGGCAGGGCAAGGAGACTATGACAAAGATAACAAAGACATCATGATCAGATAAAGTTTATCCTGATGTTCAGATATATCCTATGTCTGTCTGGAAAACAAACTTTCTAAGAATTCAATGATAGTTTGACACTAGAAAACCTATTAAAGTAATCCATCACATTAACAGATTAAATGAAAAAAACCACTTGTTTATCTCAATAAATGTAGAAATAACATTTGAAAAGTATACAATGATTCATGTTAAAAATTCTCGGACTACTAAGAATGAGGGTAATTTCCTTAATAAGATAAACGTTATGTACCAAAATCTACAGCAAGTGCTCAATTAATTTAAAAACTTTAACTCATAATACTACCTGCTATCACTACTACAAGCCAACACTAGGAGAAAACAAAAAGAAATCAGAAGGATAATAATTGAAGGAGGAGAGAAAAAAACTGATCAACATAAAATGTGTCTATGAAGGAGGAGAGAAAAAAAGTGATCAACATAAAAAGTGTCTATCAACACAGAAAAATTAACACAATCAACAGATAAAGGGAAATGTGCCCAACATAAAAAAGTAAGCTAAACCAATAGATAACAATGAACAGAATCAATACATAAGTAGAAAAATAACAAATTTGAACAAGGTGGTTGAATTAAAGATAAACTTATCAACATCTACATTGTTCTACAGAAACAATTCTCAAGTAGAAAAATATAAAAGAAAATAAGATGGCATCCACAATAAAAGAAATATCTTGAAATTAACTTGAAAGTAGAATGCTCAAGGAAGTCCTGGCCAGAGCAATCAGGCAAGAGAAAGAAATAAAAGATATCCAAATAGGAAAAGAAGTCAAATGGTCTCTCTTTGCTGACAATATAATTCTACACATAGAAAATCCTAAAGACCATGAATTAATTTATCAAAACTAATTCAGTTAAATTTCAGGATATAAAGTCAATCTACAAAAATCAATAGCATTCCTATACAGTAATAATGTTCTAGCTGAGAACCAAATCAAGAACATAATCCCATTTACAATTCCCACAAAAAAATGAACTACCAAGGAATTCATCTTACCAAAGAGGTCTAAGTAATCTCTGCAGAGAGAACTACAAAACACTGCTGAAAGAAATCAGAGATGAAACAAATAAATGGAAAAACATATTAATATCATGCTTATGGATTGGAAGAATCAGTATTTGTTAAAATGGCCATACTGCCCAAAGCACCATACAGATTCAGTGCTATCCCTATCAAAATACCAACACGGTTTTTCAAAGAATTAGAAAAATCTATTCTAAAATTCATGTGGAATGAAAAAAAATAAAAACAACAACAACAAAAAGCCTGAATAGCCAAAGCAATTCTAAGCAAAAAGAACAAAGCAAGAGGCATCACATTACCTGACTTCAAACTATACATTAAGCCTACAGTTACCAAAACAGCATGGTACTGGTACAAAAACAGATACAAAGACCAAAAGAATAGCATACAGAACCCAGAAATAAACCTGCACATCTACAACCAACTGGTCTTCAACAAAATCAACAAAAATAAGCAATGGGGAAGGGACTTCCTACTCAATAAATGGTGCTGGGATAACTGGTTAGTCATATGCAGAAGAATGAAACTGGACCCCTACCTCTCAGCATAGCAAAAATTAATTTAACATGGATTAAAGATTTAAATTTAAGACCTCAAACTATAAAACTCCTAGAAGAAAACCTAGGAAATCCCTTCTCAACATTGGCTTTGGCAAAGAATTTATGGCTAAGTTCCCAAAAGCAATTGCAACAAAAACAAAATTTGACAAGTGGGACCTAATTAAACTAAAGAGCTTCTGCAGAGCCAAAGAAACTATCGGCAGAGTAAACAGCCTATAGAATGGGGAAAATATTCACAAACTATGCATCTGACCAAGGTCTAATACCCAGAATCTATAAGCAAACACTAACAAGCAAAAAATAATGCAATTTAAAAATGGGCAAAGGACATGAACAGACACTTCTCAAAAGAAGATGTACAGGTGGCCAACAACATGAAAATAAACGCTCATCACTAATCATCAGAGAAATGCAAATTACAACTACAGTGAGATACCATCCCATACCAGTCAGAATGGAGATTACTAAAAACTCTAGAAGAAAACATAGACAATACGATTCAGGACAGAGGTATGGGCAAAGACTTCATGACTAAAACACCAAAAGCAATGGCAACAAAAGTCAAAATTGACAAATGGGATCTAATTAAACTAAAGCGCTTCTGCGCAGCAAAAGAAACTATCATTGGAGTTAACAGGAAACCTACAGAATGGGAGAAAAATTTTGCAATCTATTCATCTGACAAAAAGCTAATATCCAGAATCTACAAAGAACTTAAACAAATGTACAAGAAAAAAACCAACAACACCATCAAAAATTGGGCAAAGGATATGAACAGACACTTCGCAAAAGAAGACATTTGTGCAGCCAACAAACATATGAAAAAAAGCTCATCATCACTGGTCATGAAAGAAACGCAAATCAAAACCACAATGAGGTACTGTCTCATGCCAGTTAGAATGGCAATCATTAAAAAGTCAGGAGACAACAGATGCTGGAGTGGATGTGGAGAAATAGGAACACTTTTACACTGTTGGTGGGAGTGTAAATTAGTTCAACCATTGTGGAAGACAGTGTGGCAATTCCTCAAGGATCTAGAACCAGAAATACCATCTGACCCAGCAATCGTATTACTGGGTATCAACCCAAAGGATAAGAAATCATTCCACCATAAAGACACATTCACATGTATGTTTATGGCAGCACTTTTCACAATAGCAAAGACTTGGAACCAACCCAAATGCCCATCAATGATACACTGGATAAAGAAAATGTGGCACATGTACACCATGGAATACTATGCAGCCATAAAAAAGATGTGTTAATGTCTTTTGCAGGGACATGGATGAAGCTGGAAACGATCATTCTCAGCAAATTAAAACAGGAACAGAAAATCAAACACTACACATTCTCACTCACAAGTGGGAGCTGAGCAATGAGAACACATGGGCACAGGGAGGGGAACATCTCACACTGGGGCCTGTCTGGGGGTGGGTGGCTAGGTGAGGGATAGCATTAGGAGAAATACCTAATGTAGATGGCGGATTGATAGGTGCAGCAAACCACCATAGCACACGTATACCTATGTAACAAACCTGCACATTCTGCATATGTATCCCAGAACTTAAGATACAATAATAAAAAGGTCAAAAAATAAAATGCTGGCGAGGCTGCAGAGAAAAAGAATCACATATACACGTTGCTGGAAATACAAACTGGTTCAGCCACTGTGGAAAGAAGTCTAAAGATTTCTCAAAAAAGTTAAAATAGAACTTCCGTTTGACCTGGCAACTCACTACTGGCTATATACCTCAAAGAAAATAATCCATTCTATCAAAAAGCCACATGCACTTATAAATTCATTGCAGCACTATTCACAATAGCAGAGACACGGACTCAATTTAGGTGCCCTTCAACAGTGGTTTGGATAAAGACAATGTGGTACATATGTACTATGGAATACATTGCAGCCATACAAAAGTGAAATAATGTCCTTTGTAGCAATATAGATTGAGCTGAAGACCATTATCCTAAGATAATTAACGCAAGAGAAAACCAAATACAGTATGTTCTCACTTATAAGTGGGAGCTAAACATTGAAGACACCTAGGCATAAATGTGGGAACAATAGGCATGGGAACCACTAGATGGGGGAGGGAGGGAGAGAAGAGGGGATGGGCTGAAAAAGCTTTTACACCAACAGTGTAAAAGTGTTCCTATTTCTCCAGATACTAGGTACTATGCTCATTACCTGGGGGACAATATCATTTGTACCGCAAACCTCAGCATCACATAATATACCTATGTCACAAACCTGCACATGTACCCTTTAATCTATAATAAAAGTTGAAATTAGTTAAAAATTAGAATCACAATAAAGCTGTTAAAATAGCTTAGGAATAATGATATAATGTTGATGTAGGACCCTTCAAACAAGAGTTTATTATCTATTTCTCCTTGTGCAAGTATTCTACTATGTCCTTTAGTAGTGTTTTAAAATTGGCTTCATAAAGGTGTTACAAATTTACAGTTTTAAAACAGAATGCACAAGATCTCTGTGGAGAAACTTTATTTAAAATCTACATTAAGATCAGCTACAATGGACACGATGAATTAACCAAGAAATATTCCATATATAGGAAAAAATTATTATCATTCTGTAATTTATTTTTCCTACCACTATTCTTTTCCAGCTCTCAGGGAGGCAACTGATTTATCCCCTGAAGGCTCAGGGTCTGATTCCAAGCTGATCTAGACGTAAGACGATCAGCATTTTACTTCCCACTGGCAACCATTCCCTGAAGGTCTGGAGATAGTCACCCTTCCAGGTATTTGTTTCCACAAAGATTCTTAAGCCTCTTATATGTACTGCCTGTTAGAAATGAGATGTCCTTCAGCAATGATAACTGTGTTTTTATACCTGCCCCTGAGTTGTAGCACTCCATATACACTCATTCAAACACACACACACACACACACACACACACACACACACACACACACACACATTCAAGGTTAGGTGTGGACTTTGGTTTCTGTGACTCTGTCTTGCTCTAGCCTGCCCTTCTGCCTGGGTGCTGGAGCTGCTCACTGCAGTGCCTGGGCATTCAGGCTCCCCCAGAATTCTCTATGCCCCAGTGGTCATAATCAATGCTGTGGCTGGAAAGATGAGAGATAAGAAGATCGAAAGCGAAATTCTAGAAACTAGAAATGCACCAAGTCCTAGGGGACTCATAGACAAAATACCTGACTAATCCCTCATTTCAACAGAAGTAATCCAAAGGAACAACCAACTGCCAGAGAACCCTAATGTAGCGCACCAAGTGTGCACAGTCTCTGAGCAGGCAGTGGAGCACCAGAACCCTAAAAAGACAGGCCAAAATCCTGAAAAAGCTTGCCACACCCTTTGGCTATAGAGCTTTTCACCTAAGGGGCCATACACACTCCCAACGTCTAGCCTGTCCAAATGAATGAGTCTCTTGCCCAATTCTGACCTTCTGTCTAAGAGTGCTAGAAAGGTATCAGATCTTATAACCTATTTCTGAGACATCATAAGAGCAACATTTGTAAATTTGCTGAAATTTTCACCATTTGTAAATTTACTGGAATGTAAAGAAAAGAACCTACAGCAGATTCACCTAATCCTCTCTTCAAGCAGATCTATTTGAAAAAATTCAAGATGTATATCTTTAACTGTAATCATTCTAAAAACAAGACAGAGAACAGTGTTTCATTTTGAAGGGAAATTGTCTAAAGTTAACATAAACTACATATGTTATTATTGAGAAATCACATATATAAGTCTGATGTTTCTCTCAGGACTGTGCTTGGAGATCCTATGCAATATAAATAAGAAAGCAACGATCTTACTCAATATTCTTGTGCCACACGAGTAAAAGTTCTATAAACACACTACGTTCTCTTTACTAAGGCAGTCCTGGACTAGGGCTGCTCCCTAAACCTACCAGTTTCTGTACTTCCATCGCTCAGTGACTTACCACAATTTTTCCTTCATACAGAAGCCCGTTCAATGCCTCTCTCTATCATTTCCTTCCTCAATGGCGACTCAAACATCACCTTCTCCTTGAAACTCTACCTACTCTTCCCAGGTGCCCAAGCCCTCTGAGCTACCTCAATTATTCTCTACTACTCACAGTGCTGGTGTTATGGGCATGTGACTTGTGCAGCCACAAAAAGCTTCACTCTTAGAAAGACCCATCTGAGTTTAATGCTCTACTGTCATCATCTTGACATTTTTAAGAACCTTATTTTTGAACTTGTGTTTTGTAAGTGAAGTCTGATGGGACACTGGAGCATGGGCATGACCAAAGGGATATACACAAGGGTGTCCCCATTCCTTTCTACCTTATTTGTATATAGCTTTCCTGATGCCCCATGAAGACAGAATTCCAGTGGATCCACAATGGGTGGGAGGGAGTCTAACAAGACTCAAAGCCAAGTACGAGGTAAACATATGACTAAATAGTGCGTAAACAGGGACACTGACAACCCCGAGAGGGCATGTGCTCCACTTGAACCAGAACTTGATTCACAGGCAGAAAGAAGGCCATGTTGTTCTAAATAGCAGTCGGCCACTTGCTGGAAATAATGACATAGAAGAAAAGGAAGAAGAACACAGGGCAACCCATTCTTCATTTTCTTTTCAGTCCTTCCTTATTTATCAGTAGTCCAAAAGGAGAGAGTGGTGGGTAGAATGTGCACATATCAAGAAGTAAAATAAAAACAACTGAGTTAGTTTTGTGCAGTGTTTCTGCTGGTTTGTTAAGAACAGAGTTGTGTCATTTCATTGATTCCACACACACATTTAGTACCCTTATACTTACATTTAAAACCAATATTGCACAATATACAGATGGATGGTAAAATTCATGCTAATATTTAAATTTTTAATTATTATTTTCTTAGGATATTAAATAGCAAATTTAAAACACCATACATCGAGAGACTACATAAATAAGAAAAAAAGGTTTTATTATATATTTTATACCTTTACTGGCACTTTTCCCCTGCTTTTTGAACAAGGGGTCCCACATTTTCATTCTGCACTGTATCCTGCAAATTAGGTAGACAGCCCTGCCACTGAGCCATCAGTTCCTGGAGTATACAGACTCTGCTTCATGCATGGCTCTGTGACTGCAGCACCAAGGCTATTTCTTTATGTTCATTCAGTGCTCAGTAAACACTTGTTAAACACAGAATGTGGTGCACATAGTAAAGAACAAAAGATCGTAGCATCCCAAGCTAGGAAGACAATAACCCTGCTGTCGACTCTGTTAAATTGACCACACCTGGGGTATAATGTCCAATTCTTGGGGTCACCTTTGAACAGGAATGTAGAGAAGAACTCATCAAAAGGTCCTGGATTCAGATAATTTCAGCAGCTTATTAGCAATATAAGCAAACAGAAATTGATTAGCCTTTGTGAGCCTCAGTGTCCTTTTTTGCAAAATAGGGATAAAAGGGTATTTAAAAAGACAATGTAAGTGAAAGCATTTTGCAAATTCTAATGCTTTATACAAATATTAGTTATTATGATCCTAACTAGAAGGTATCTACAGGAGATTAACTGGAATGATGAGATGGCATAACAGCAGGGCCTTAGGCAGCAGAGAAGATCTGAGAGGAATACAGCCAATTACTTCTAACAGTTAAGTGTTCACAGAGGATGCAGGTTTAAGAGTGACCTGTGAAAATACAGTAAAAATCTCTGGGAAGAAATTTATAATAAGGCAGGAAACAAGCATGAGGAAAAATTTCCAAAGAAGCAAACGCGGGCCTGTCTGAGGACACAGTAAGTTCCCTGCCCCTTGAGAGAGTACAGGACTACCTAAGGTTTTAGGAAACATGTAACATCAGATAACAACTGGACATAAAGTAATAATCATAATGATGGTGGCAGATATTGTTTATTGGTGCATCCTAAATACCAGACACGATGAGAGGGACTTTACATGTATTGTCTTTTAAAATCATAACAAATCCATAAAGTAGGTAAAATTACTCTTATCACTGTTATTACTCTAAAAGTAAAAAAAAAAAATAGGTTAAGTAATTTATTGGAGATCACAAAATTAACCACCTTCCACTGAATTCAAAGTCAATATTGAACATTTATCCCAGCTGCTAAAGGAAACATGAATGATTACAAATCCCAGGTCTATTTGTGAAAGAGTACTAAAATGGTATCCTCAATTTCACACAAACATGACAATAATCATCTGAATCATGAGAAAATCTAAAAGATATACCAAGAAAATTACATCATTGTAAAACAGAGCTTTAAAAATATCAGGGAGGCAAAAGGTTTTCTTCTTAGGGCATCAACACAGTTTGTGAGTTTCTAGCCCTTCCCAAACTGTCCCCCCACCTTAAGAAACACTTGGGGCTCTAGACTTTATCTCTACACTGAGGATTCCTGAACACAGACCTTAGGCCCCACTTTGGCAGAGCAAGTGGAAGCCTGGGCCTGCCAGACAGGACCTTTGTCCTATTTGAAGATAGATTATACAGCTTTTATTATTTAAGCATCTTGAAAATCACTCTAAAGAAAGCCATATTGGGGTACTTAGAAGTATAGCAGGTGTGAAATTACCTCTTGGTGGGACACTGTTCACTCCCCCACCACTTAAGCCCAGAGCATGACTGAAATCAAAATCTATAAAAGCAAAGCTATGACATTCATTTAACGTTTCCATTCTCAAAAAAAAAAAAAATTACTCAGGAGCCTTGTAAGTACTCTGTATTCTACCCGTTAAGGTTGTTCTGAAATGACATCACCACAAATTTCAACTGAAAATTAAAAATTGGAAGACAGCCAACTCGATCTGCTATTCCTAAAAGCACTTCAAACTCTTAATCTTCTTATATTCATTTCGAGTAGGTAACAAAGCACTCTATGAGTACAAATGCATTTTAACAGACTTTTCCCAAAGCCAAGACAAAGGGAGAGTCACTGAAGATACTCAAAATTTAAAAGTGGGCTGATCACACCATAAATGAGACCCAAGACACTTCCTGTCCAGGTGTTGCTATCCTTCAAATTGGTAGTGGCATTTTAAGCATCTATACAAATGCCTGAACCTGCACACACACACACACACACACACACGCACATACACATGACAGAAAGAATTGGACCAAACCTTTAAGCTGTAGAAAAAACGAAAATGAGACTCCAGAATATTTCATTAGGATAAAAATGTCCAAATATAAGGTTTGCTACTGAAAACAGTTATTCTGGGATATCTGATCAGCAGTACAACCCCTTATCTCTTCATATCACTAGAGTAGTTTTTATATTTGAAACCACATCATAAATTATACTGTAATATCTATCTGGATCAAACACAGTAGAAAAACACCTATGCATCATAAATCATACATGACATCATATTAGGTCTTTTAAATAATGTTGTGAACACCAGGAAAAGATTCTACAAGTCCATTTTTCATGCTCTTTCTTTTCGCTATTACCCAAATGGAAGTGTCTACTTTGCCCCTCCACCAGTCCTTTTCAATTAAATAAATCAAATATATACAAAGGACTTCTCATGCATGAAAGGTAGCACATGCTTCTGCACAAATAGGAGAGGCATATCTATCCTTCCTTGAACTCAGAATGCTGAGTTCAAGCACGCCTGGTCTGTCCTCTAAGTGCTCTGCCTCTTAGAGGTCTGACACTTTGCTTCTCCTTGTGTCCACATTTTGACAACTCTGTTTCAACAGTACTTCCAACATATGGACAGAAAGGACAGGGGCGGGAATTCCCCTAGAACCTATGCATCCCTCACTCCTTGGCGACGCAATCTTACCACATTGATGAAATAATCTACTTTCCTATACCTGAGCACAAGGACCATTTTATTCATTTTCGTATCTTCTCTGACTAGTACGATAGTAGAAACAATTAACACCAAATCCATAAATATAGATTAAACAAAAACCAGTCAAGTTTGCCTTTGTATTGTAACTCTGATAATAGGTTTTAGAGGAAATTCAACTAAAAAGGAATATGAACTTAAGGAGTCTAGATTTTTTTCCTAATCCATAGTTATCTCATTCACCCTTTCTCAAAAGAAAGCTCTCTCTTTCTTCCTCTTTGTCAGCTCTTGCCTGTCTTTCCCTTTCTCCAGTTCTCTCTCACACACAGGTTGTATCTAAACCTATGCAAGAAATACATTTTGCATTAGTGATTTAGTCACTGTTACCCTGCTTCATCTTGCTATGAATGCAGCACATGAAATAACTACAAAAGGAAGAGTATCTAACTCTCATTCTCTGGGACCCACTGGCACAAGGGGAGAGAGAGGGCACAGCTGCCTCCATGGAATACCCTGCTGTTGGGCATGACAAAGCCAAGGTAAAGTTCTCTGGCATACCTGGAATCCAGACATGATTACATGGACGCATGTCTCACCTTTTTTGATTATTAAGTTATAACTCTAGAGTATTTGGCCAGCAGGAAAGGATAAGCTTTTTCTGAAGGGTATTTAGAAAGAAGAATAGAATCATTTTATTTTTAAATTCTGCTTTTATGAGGAAACCAAATAGGGTCTCCCTTCCCACTGGTTGAGCAACTATAAGCCAATCACTCTGAGCCAAACACAATGACTACAAAGGACCTTAGTTTCCTGAAATGCTTGAATGTTAAGGGATTGCAATATGACTAACTGGACCTTTATAATCATTGCCAAGCTGAAGAATACAGGCTCAGAGCCCACTAAGTAGTAGTGTTATTTTTTTGTTGTGAGGGGACCCAAACAGAGGGACCTAAAGAGTTAACACAGTATCAGCCAAAGTCTGCTCCTCTCCCTGAGACAAGGGCAAGAACTGGGTGCGAGAATTTTATAAATGAGAGCATATCTTTCCACTCCTGTGTCAAATTTAACTTCCATAAGTATGAAATTTCTGCAAGAAAAGTGACTGCTGCTCTCTGCTGTTATTTCTATAGCCTGCTTTCTTCCCTGACCAGCTAGAAGCCACTTAAAGATAGTTTTCACCAGACATGGTGGCTTACGCCTGTAATTCTAGCACTTTGGGAGGCTGAGGCCAGCAGATCACTTGAGCCCAGGAGTTCGAGACCAACTTGGGCAGCATGGCAAAACCTCATCTCTACAGAAAAAAAAAAATTAGCCAGCCATGGTTGTGCACACATGTGGTCCCAGCTACTCAGGAGGCTGAGATAGGCGAGTTGCTTGAGCCCAGGCGGTCAAGGCTGCAATGAGCTGAAATTATGCCATTGCACTCCAGGCTAGACAACAGAATGAGACCCTGTCTCAAAAAAAAAAAAGTTCTGATTCACTCGCCTTTTTTGGTAACCAGATATGGTCCCAGGAGCACATGATAATATCTTTTTTTTAGCAAGCCACATTCTTATACAACAAAGAAACAAAAAATAAACCGTGATCATAAAATTTTAAAAAAAAAACCCACAATAAAGAACACACCAAAAAACAAAACTTTAAAGTTTTAAACTCTGATTTTTGTTATGCAATTTTTCATGTTTTTTTTTTTTAAGAAGGAGTTTCACTCTGTTGCACAGGCTGAAGTGTAGTGGTGTGATCTCAGCTCACTGACTGCCACCTCATTCCCAGGTTCAAGCAATTCTCATGCCTCAGCCTCCTGAGCAGCTGGACTTACAGGCACATGCCCCCACACCCAGCTAATTTTTGTATTTTTAATGGTGACGGTTTCACCATGTTGGTCAGGCTGGTCTCGAATTCTTGACCTCAAGTGATCCACCCACCTCGGTCTCCCAAAGTGCTGGGATTATAGGCATGTGCACTGACTTTTGTCTCAAAGCCAAAGTCACGCACCAAAGAACAGCCTGTACTTCTCAGTGTTTGTTGTCTCCTTCATGGGTGTTGGTACTGAATTTCCAGCTCTTTCACGGAGCACTTCTCGCTATCTCAGACTCCAGAGCAAAGGCAGATGTCCCCAAATGATTTTAACAGACTCGAGTTACATCCTTTTTTAAAACCATCCTGGGGCTAATTCTTCAACACATTAAACCAGGTGGGAATAAGAAACCAAATCTTCCTCTAGACTCAGCAATAATGGGTCCCCTCTACTCCCAGTTGCAAGGATACCCCAGCTTTGCAAGGATATCAGCTTTGCAAGGATACCCCAAGTTGTGCTGTTCATCACTCTTAGCAGACAACTTACACATAGATAAAAATGAACGCAACCCATGTTCTTCTCTGTTTGGCTGGCAGACAACAGAACTAGACCACCTTACAATGTTGTTCCAGAAAGTTTGTTTTAGACATGGGGTTCCTGATGTCAGTTGGCTTTCCATGAGGAAAACTGGGATGGAAAATATGGTGCTGAAGTCCATGTATGGCTGCTGTTGGGGGCCAGGGGAGGAGAGAAAAGGCCAGACAAGATGGAGAGAGAGCTTATAAATTAAATCTTACGTTAAATGGCTAAGTAAAAAAGAGAATTAAGCAGCCCCTTTCTATTCTCCCCTTTACCCCACTTATTCCTACTGCCCCACCTCTAAGTAAATGTATAAAACCATTTGAAAAATATTAACAACTTTGAGAGGTTTTTAAAATAACTTTGGCTACGAAAATTCTTGCCATTAACTTTATGCATTTGCTTATTGATACTTCCATTTTAAAGAAGTCAAAGTTTTAAAAAGGCTAGTTGTACATCCAAAACAACCATATTAACACATCTGGTATAAAAAGTAATACTGCCAATCCAAAAAAATTAATTATTTTAAGTTTAAAACAAAAGCTCCCCCAACACTATTTTCTACTATAGAAAATATACAGTAGTTTAAAGGCCATGGCAGCAGCTTCCAGAATTTAATGCCCCTTGGGCTTTTACAAATCCAATTTTCCCTCCTTTTATTCTCCTTTGCTCTTTTCTTTTTATCTTTCTTCTCCTTCTCTGGAGAGAGGTGAAGGAACAGAAATGAGGTGGGGTTAGGGCGAGTGACCTGTGAATCAAACCAGGTCAGATTCCCACAAGTCAGAGAACCTTCTTTTTCCAGAACTGTCCTCAGAATAAGCGAAAAAAGTGAAAACCTCAAAGTCATAAGTTTTCGTTCCATTCTCTTGCTTAATGCAAGATTAAAGACAATCTGAACAAAATGGCAGCACTTACCAATTTAAAGATTATGAGGGGAGAAAAAAAAATGCTTATTTCTTTCCATAGCATATCCATTTTCCAGGCCTTTTTACACTGCAAGAATTCATGGGGTGTTGATGCACATCTGAGTCCACCACAGTACTACTCATCTCTCTGGCATTTAATACCCTATCCCCTCAGCGAACATCTGGAGAGCTTGGGCAAATAGATCATTATTTCCCAAAATGTGCACAGAGACCAAGGGCTCTCTGGGACGGTACTAGATTCTGAGGAAAATAAGAATCGCATAAATTCACTTGGGAACTGCTCTGCTTGGGAAAAAAACAAAAAAACTTAACCATATTTGTTTACAGCAGAGCTTCTTGGAGACTGGGAGATGCATTGGGAATTTCTAAGAGGGGGATATGGCAAATAGCATTTCCCAAGACTTAGCTGACAACTAACTCCTTTGGTGTGATGTGTCACTAACTTTTGTTCTATAAAACACAAGCTGGAGAAAAAATGGACCACATATCTACAATCCAATCATGTATATTTGTGAAATATTTTCTCTCAATTATGCCAAATGACAAATTGAAGTAGGGAAGTATCATTAAAAATCTGACTGACTGGGAAAGAAAGACCTGGAGAAAATTTCTGCCCTTTCTGTGGCTAAGCTGCCGATGTGTTCTTTCTCAGCTCTATCCATTTGATCAATAATGATGTGTTCTTTCTCAGCTGTGTTCATTTGATCAGTAATAATAACTACCACAAAAACCACTTAGTTCCATCCCCTTATTTTGCACATGAGAAAACTGAGGCCTAAAAAGGTTATCTGCTTTGCCTAAGGTCATTCATTCAGTGAGAAAGTGGCAGAATATGGAACAGAAAATTCAGCGTTCCCCAATCTAACATTCCCTCAAATTATGTTTACCCAATATGTACTCGATGTAATTATATATGCCAAGATAAAGTATAAAATCTAAATAAGTATCTATTTAACTCAGATTAAATCACTCTTCTGATTAAATTATGGTAAAGCCTATTAATTTCTACTCTGCAAAATTGGCATTTGTGATAACTCAGCTAGGTCTAGGTAAATGTGCTCTTGTATTATTTATGAAGAAGGAATATGTCTAATATAAACACAACTAGCACAGGGAACACTTAATTCATATATGACAGTCAAAAAATGATTTTGAAACATCTTAACAGTAACCCACCAAGAATGACATTTTAATGAATGACATTTTAATCTACTTTTCATCTATTTATTAAAACATTTTTGTAATGTTTTATTGTGGTACTTAAATCTAGAAAAATAAATTGGCATTAGAAGTATTTTTAGTAACAGCAGCCTTGGGTTAACATGTGCATTCTCTGCCATGTCTCCCATCAACCCCTAGAAGTCAATGTTTTGTTCGAAGTGGAATCAAGTTTTAAAAATTTATATATATACACGTATATAGGTGTGTGTATATATATATATATATATACACACACCTATATACGTGTATATATATGTGTGTGTATATACATATACACGTATATATATACATGTATATATATAATTATTTTATATATACACACACATATATATACACATATATATATATACACACACACGTATATATATAATTTTTTTTTTTAAGATGGAGTTTCACTCTTGTTGCCCAGGCTGGAGAGCAATGGCGCAAACTTGGCTCATCACAACCTCCACCTCCCAAGTTCATGTGATTCTCCTGCCTCAGCCTCCAGAGTAGCTGGGATTACAGGCATGCGCCACCTCTCTCAGCTAATTTTGTATTTTTAGTAGATATGGGGTTTCTCCATGTTGATCAGGCTGGTCTCGAACTCCCAGCCTCAGGTAATCTGCCCGCCTTGGCCTCCCAAAGTGCTGGGATTACAGGCGTGAGCCACCATGCCTGGCAAAAGTTAATATATCAAAGGAAACTACAAAAGGAAGCAGATGACAAAACAATAGGCTGAAAACAATAATGTCTGTCTTATGAAGGAATTAACCTTTGTCTTTATTGACAGAAAGTGAACTTTGTAAGCTGAATCTGGGTGTGTAAATGGCCTTCTCCCCTGCACTGGATCTCTATATCGTTCTAATTTTAGTCTATGTGCTGCCGAAGCAAGCACTGCACTGGATCTCTTCTTGAGTTACCACTCGCCGGGTGGGGGACATCTCCTCTGCTCCTACTCTGGGAGAACTTCCCATTCATTTCTGGGAGGAATCCCTCCCCTCTCTCCGGAGGATCCCCACTCTATCTATGGAAGATTTCCTCCACCCTGTGGGGGGATCCTCATCACTCTCAGAGGGTATTCCCTCTTACCCATGTGGGATAGGAGAAATCTTTTCCACTTTCACAGTTTTATCTACCATCCATATGTTAATGACTCCAAAATCCTTTGCTGTAGTTGGCTACCTTAAATACTTCTGTAGGGGAGCAGCAAAGAAAATAAAGAAAGGCGGGGGAAAAAGGTGGTAGCTCTAGGACTGGCCTCACACCAGAGTACGTTTATACTCTACAAGCATATCAAATGAAGCTTCTTCTCTTCTTTGGCCATAAACCCAATTCTCCACTTTTATTCTCAATCTGTTGTTAGCAACAGCCACCCACCAGATAGTGAAACAAGGACTCTGGAGTTCATTCTATATTTCTCAATTGCCCTGAGAACCTACATTCAATCACTTTCCAAAGTCTGCTTCCTTTACCAACCAAATTTTAATAATTCTTCTTTTTTGCTTGGAGAAATCAATAAGTCTCCTACCTGGTCTGCATGCCTCTGACCTTGTTCTACCCTCAAATCCATGCTCTAATCCAGAAATCTTTGTAAAACATCATACTGACTCCATCACATTTTTGCCTAACACCCTTCAGTAGTACCATGTCACATACAGGACAAAGCCCAAACTCCCTAGCACAGGTTCACATCCAGCATCTGCCCATGGCCCAGCCTCACCATCATGACCCTTACTCTTTGTGATCCAGGAACTACTTGCAGCTCCCTGCAATGTCTGTGCAACTTCTGACCTGCATGCTTTTGCTCCAGCTGTTCCTTCATCCTCACCTTCATTCCGCGGGACTCAGCCCAGGCATCAGCTCCTCCAGGAAGCATTTCCTATCTTCTGGACTAGTCTAGCTATCCATTCTCAGCACTCCTATGATACCCTGCAGCAGCTGCTGCTCTTTAACATCGCTTCCCAACTCTTCCTTCATGATGTGTCTCATCCTTGGGGGCAGAGGCAGTGTCTTACTCATCTGCATATGCCCAGTTCCTATTATACAATGTATGCCAAATAAATGTCTACTTAATGAATAATATGAGTAACCAGTGATGACAAGGACAAACCCACTAAGCCCAACTTCTCTCTGAGTTCCTCCTTAGTCCCAAGAACCCCTTCCAAATTCTAGGTAATGACCCTGGGTAATTACATCAATTTGCCATACACTAAAAATTACACTAATTTAAACTTCACTAATTTGGCTGGCCTTTCCAAGTCAGTTTTAATTAATGAGGTTCTCTCTATTGACATATTTCACACAGAGTGTTTTCTGGACTAAATTATTCTTTGTGCCTCAGTTCTCTGTCACTTTCCATGGGTAGAGCTTTGTACAGTAAATGACAAACTTTATAATTTTTTAAAAAGTTCCTGTTGAAAAGGAGGGGAACATCACACATCAGGGCCTGTTGGGGGCTAGGGGAGGGATAGCATTAGGAGAAATACCTAATGTAGATGATGGGTTGATGGGTGCAGCAAACCACCATGGCACACGTATACCTCTGTAACACATCTGCACGTTCTGCACATGTATCTCAGAACTTAGTTTAATAAAATATTAATTTAAAAAATTGTTTAAAGTTCCAGTTGAAGATATTTCTAAGCAGAATAGTATAGCCACCTGTTTTCACTCAATCATAACTCCTTTCCTCAGCGAAGCTTTTTAAAGCTTGGTCCCAGTCCTATTTTTTTTTCTTCAGGAAGAATTTGAAAAAAAAAAAATCAAATTGCCATTCTGGAGTAAGAGGAGATTGAAAATTATTAAAACATACTTTACATTGAAGGTGTAACTGCTTTTGGCTCAAAAGAACCAACATATTTCAAAACTGTATTCAAACTACATTTTTATTTAGTATCCAGCTTAGTCTTCCTCATGAAGTCACTGTTTAACTAGCTTAAGGCAAAATAAAATATTTTCAAGTGAAAAAGAACTGAAGTTGTCACTTCTGAGTAAATGCAATCATCACAATATTTTAGCAAAACATCACGATTTATAATACATAATAGTAATAAACATTTCTGCCATTGAGGTCCTTAGCACTGCAGAGAAAAAAAAGGAGCTTGCCCCCTGGGCTTGTAATCTAAATTAAACAAGCAATATGAGTCACACAAGTTTCACAGGTGAGAGTTAATTAACATTTTATCCCAAGCAGCGAAAGAAAGGGGAAAGAAAATTAAAATCAATATTAACAGCATCAGAATTTACTTCAACCTTACAGGAGTCATCCGAAACGTGAATATAATTTAAGTAGCTTGTAACACTACCAAGCCTGCCTTACAGCCCCTTGCTCCTGCGCCTACTTGGCTATCACCTAAACAGCTTATTTGTGTGGTTGATTCTTGTGCAGCCTCACACAGGCAATGGGCAGAACTCCCTAAAGATACAGGATGGATCAGATGAACTTCAAGGACCTTTTCCTGCTTTATGACACAAAAGTTTTCTCCTAGCTTTTTGACTTCGTCACTCCTTATGACTAAGCAGGCAACGACACTGAACCTGTACTCAACAGAGAATACACTGAACCTGAACTCATCTCACACTGTGTTTGTTCATGAGTATACACCTTCAAATCCTCATTACCAAAGACTATTTGGAATTGATGCATAAACAATATAAGCCTCTAGAATGTATTTCCATTCTCATACAATTAACTTCATTTTCTACCAAGTCACTGAAAAATATGTACCAAGTAATGGTGAGTGCCCAATCAGCCCCCTACTTTTTAAAAAAAAAAAAATTAAAAAAAAAACTAGCTTCCCACTGCTAAATACTGAAGAACCAATACCAAAAACAGTATGCTAAAGAAAAAGACAATGCGCAATTACATCAAAGAATACTAAGATATATTGCCTCTTAAATCTTGCTCCAAGGTTTTCTTAAATGAGAATGCACACAAGAATTAGTTGGTAGATTTAAAAGGTCAGAGGGCAGAGCATGGGTTCAACAATGCTTCCTATTAATGTTTTTGGTTTACTGGGCCTTACACTCACTGAATTTTCTCTGGCCTTTCATTCAGCCCCAGTAATGCAAGACAAAGCAAGTTCTCCACGTGCCCACTAGACTGCTCTGAATGTGGCAAAGTCAGTGCCCATGCTGCACACAGTGACAGTTCACATCACTGACACAAATTACATCTAATTGCACAGAGGCACACGTGCAAAGTAAAAGACAGCCCACACCTAACTGGTTGGGTCAGCTGCAAGACAGATCTCACTATTACCTAGTCCCTTCCTGGAAACCTCCCTCCATACCTGATGAAGAATTAACCTCCCTTCATATGTGAAGAATATATCTTCATACCTGCATAACCAGACCCATGTCCCACAACAGTATGAGTGTTATGAGGTTAGAGAACAAAAATATAAGGATTTCATGTACTCTAAATAATTTTATACCACCCATGTAAGGAAACAGTAATAACGCCCCCCACCCCCTGCCAAATACAACAAATGGTAGATAAAATACCTCCTGTGCAAGAGAAGAGCAAAGAGCAGATAGCAATTGCTATATGAAAGGCACAGTAACGGTGCTATTGAAAAACACTATCAGTTCAGTTATTTTCCACACAAAGAACTGAAAGATAATAACCTCTATGCACAAACCAATCTTGGGCTTTACAAACATGTCAGAAGCATCAAAAGGCATTAGAGTAAGCCACATCCTATGTGGTGATTTATCCTTGACTTTGTTTGAATGCTCCATAGAAAGAGAGACCTAGTTTTTCAATACACAAAAAGCACTGCCCTTTAAAAAGCCTTCTCATCTTGCCTTGTACCAGACACTTGTTTTCCAAATATACCCTGTTCAGATTGCTGATCTTAAGGTTCAACCCTTCACTAGAAGACTTTCTGCAACTTTGACATGAAAAAAAGCTTCAGAGTTATTAAAGGTTGCATTGTGTAGCCCCCAAAAGGCATATTAAAATACTAACGTTCAGTACCCATGAATCTGACCTTTATTTGGGAAAAGGGTCTTTCAAGATGTAATCAAGTTAAGATGAGGTCCTTAGGGTGAGCCCTAATCTAATTTAACTGGTAAACTTATAAGAAAGAACAGAGCCCAGGAGTTACAGTGAGCTACGATTGTGCCACTGCACTACAGCCTGGGTGACAGAGCAAGACCCTGCTCCTGCCCCCCGACCCCACCAGAAAAACAAAGAAAAGAACGAAGAGATACAGGCAGAATACCTTGTGACAGTGGAAGCAAAGGTTGAAGTGCTGCTGTGTAAGCCAAGAAAGGTCTCAAGGACTTCAGACAAACCAGAAACAAGAAAAGATTCTCCCTTGTCAAAGGGAGCACGACCCTTTCAACGCCTTGATTTTAGACTTCTACCCTCCAGAACTATGAGACGATTTTGTTTTTGTTGTTGCTGTTTTAAGCCACCTAGTTTGCACTTAATGGAAACCCTAAAAAGCTAATACAAGGGTTGTCTCTTCCATTCTTTTACCTGCAAGCAGGGCTGCATGAAAATTAATCCTGATAGGCAGACTGTGTTAGAGACTATAGAACCTTCTGTAACCTATCCCAATGAACAAGACTCCCCAAATTAGAAATTCTCAGAAGTAACCAAAACAGAAACAAAAAAGTGTTACTCCAATTCACCACTTTCCCACCTGAAAGTAGCTTTGAACATTTCTGTCATCCTGCCTTTCTTTCCTAAGGGAATCCTCCTGGAAGAGGCAATGAGGCAAATCCAGAAGGACCAGCAAGCAACTTTTCAAACAATCATATAATAAAACATATTATTGTATTTACCAAACTGAGACAAACAATAAAATTTATTACCACCCATTTAAAATAATACAAGTACCTGTGGAATCAGGCAGGATAAAACGAAAAAGGCAAATGTGGGCCGGGCACAGTGGCTCATGCCTGTAATCCTAGCACTTTGGGAGGCTGAGGCAGGTGGACTGCCTGAGCTCAGGAGTTCAAGACCAGCCTGGGCAACACGGTTAAACTCTGTCTCTACTAAAAATACAAAAAATTAGCCAGGCTTGGGAGCATGCTCCTGCAGTCCCAGCTACTCAGGAGGCTGAGGCAGGAGAATTGCTTGAACCCAGGAGGCGGAGGTTGCAGTGAGCCGAGATTGTGCCTCTGTACTCCAGCCTGGGTGACAGAGCAAGACTCCGTCTCCAAAAAAAAAAAAAAAAAAAGGCAAATGTTGAGCAAAAATAAAATGTGAGAGATAAAAGACCATGGATAATCCTACACTGGTAGGACAGTTGAAATACATACATATAATCACACCAGAAGATCACTCAAGGTCAAGGCTTAAAACATCTATCTTCCATTTAGTGGTGACCATAGCACAGACAATGACAGGAAGAATCCTTGCTTCTGCAAACTTCCTGTAAAAGTGCAACATTACAGAAGGTAAAGTGAGCAACAGAGAATGATGATCAAAACCCATTTTCAGGACTAACTCCTTCCATTTCCCTTCTTTCATTGATTTTTTTAAACCCACTTTGCACTCTCTCAGTCAGCTTGGTTGCAGGGAACATCATTTAATGTACCTTATTGATTCAATAGCACACATTTATACTCGTGTAGAAACTTCTGCTACCGTGCATTTATTGATCTTTTAATTATTAATGTAAGCCACAAAACCTGAAGAGCTTTATTGTAAATATTTTTTATTTTCTCAAGTTATGACAAGAAAATTTTCAAAAATTGTCAGCAAATGAAACATTGTAAGTTTGCTTATTCCCTCTAAAAAGGCTAATCAACAGGTTATGTATCAAATGTACTGTCAACCAGAATTTTTTCTAAAGTCATAATTATATAAGCCTGAACAGTTCTTTGGATGAAAACTTTTCTTTTTTATTTCTAGAATTATTACTGTGATGCCCTTAAGTTGGCCCTGGGAATGGCAAGCAAGTGTTCCATTCCAGTGTGGCCATTTTCAGATTGCACAGAGCCATCAGGTGAGCAAGCTGTCTGTCAAAATGGTCACAAGACAGGTCCCTGTGCTTACAGTTATGGACATATTGTGAAGTGGCAGGCATTGTCTAGTGAATTACTTTATCCCACTTGTCTCCACAGTACAGCCCTCTAGACCTAGGGAAAGACACATTTTCAACCAGACACTCTGTACTAGATTCAAAATTAAAATTAAGGGGACTGTCTGGGTGGAAAGCTCTGCAGAACCAGCCACAAGGCTGTAACAAAAGGCAGATCCTGCAGCCTTTGGAAGAAGTGGAAGGGGTGGTTCTGAGTTCTTACTGAAGAAACGGGAGGCAGAAAAGACATTTAGGTTCAAGGTGGAAAGAGATGAAACTCTGATGGTCATCTTTTCCCATGCAAACTCCTCCATTTCTCCCTCTAAATACCACTTTAGCTAGCCTTAAATATAGTCAATGTAAACTTGGATGAATCAACTAGATCGAAAGATATGGTCCTAATACAGGCTTAATTCTACCCCTGCCACAGATCATTTCTAGTGAAAGCCAGCTTTACACTTAAATTTCTTTTAGAATATTGACCAGCAAATATGTTTGCCATTGCACCTTGTACTTTCCAATACCAAGGCAATGATGTGTATAATAAAATCAAGTATAACCTCTAAAAAACACCCCAAAATTTGAAATAATAATTTAAATTTGTGTTGCTACCTTCCAGAGTCCTTTAGGTTTTTCCATTTCTAGACAATCCCAAGAAGATCTGCCATTTCTGGACTGAATGGTCCTGAATATGAATAGATGGGTCACACATCTAACATGGAGCACTCACAGTAAATACCAGAAAGCCTGGGCACTGGATCAGTGACAGAAGCAGATATCCTCAAGCAAATGTTGCTCTGGATCTCTGGAGAATCTCTGCATTGCTCAGCAGTGGCAACAAATGCTTGAATAGTCTGTCAGCTTCCACTCTCTTCCAAGCTTCACTGTTCCTGTGGCCACAGAATGCTGCTTCTGTTTGGTTCAGACCTTCAAAGAACTATGCCAGATAGATGGGAACCCTTCCTCAGAACTGATCTCACTAGCCAAGGACACCACCCATTTGCACAAGTTATATACATTACCCAAAATGCATATGCAACATATTTATAGACCATGAGTGAAAAGCAGAATAACATATTCACAACAAAGGAGACCAGGATTGACCTTCTAAAAGGGACCACGTAGTTAAAGATCTGGTATCCACAAATACACGTGTCATCAAACAAGTCATAATTTGTGATTGTCATGCATATACCTTGACTTTTATTATTTAAAATACACATACAGCTAATTTGCCAATTACACAGAACACACAATAGGCCCTTATGCAGCAAACATACCTGCTAATGTGCTGTCTAATTCTTACTTTGTTCTGTATCTCCCACAGTAGATCAGAAAATCAGCCTTACTGAAATAATTTCTGACAGGAAAATCTGAGCTATGATTTTAAACCATTTTTCTGTTCCTTCTGAAGAATTCCTACTTTAATTTAGACCCAAATCACAATAATTAGTTTCCTTGAAAAATTATATGTAAGTGAAATGTGTAGGAAAATGTTCTTAAACGGTATTTTCCGAATATCTTAAAGCATTAGAAACACCACATTCTTTTTTTAGAGTACGAATACCTTCACAAAAGCCCCTTTACCCAAGCGTAAAGAGTACCTAGTACATGATACCACCTAGAGGAAAATAATTTTATAAATTAGGCCACAGTATTTTAAACGTATGACTTTAATCAGTTTTTCAACATAGTATGTAGCTATACAGCCAAGTATATAAACAATGCAGTAATTTAAAGTTCTCTGACATTAAATGAATAAAGTAAATAATATACTACATTCAAAATATCTAGCTTATGGCTAACTACCATTCTCTCAGGCCTTGTGTAAATTACAAAGGAACTAGTTCTTAGATTATCAATTTTAAAAATTAGTCAATATTAAACTAGTCAATATTTAAAAATAAGTCAATCTCTTTTTAAATAATCTACCTCTCACTCACATTTAAATAGAAACAATGTTTTCATTTACTACTCTTCAAAGAGAGGTGTCTTCCAAACTATAATTTTTTAGTTACATATCATTAGAAAGCTTTTGAAAAAAATAAAGGAAGTTAATGTCCAACAAGTGTACCAAGATGGCAATCGATTCTTCTTGGGTAATGTTTGCTCAGTTCCTTACAATGATGTCTGATTATAGGAATATATATATATATATATATATATATATATATATACAGATTTTTTGTTCTCAAAAACTCTGAAACCACTTTGCCTATTCATGCTAGTTTTGCTAATCAGTAACTTCATTCTTAAGAAGGCCCAGCATTCATCCCAGTTAAAACTGCAAAGAAAGAGGTATTGGCCTTTTATCCAGCCCATTTCTGCTTTGATAGTCCTTACATTCCATTTCCTCTCTGAACTTTTTTTCTCAGTTAGCACCCAGGACCCTTACCCTCCATACTCATGGCTTAGTGGGATTGTCCCTTTATGGACAGTAGCCACCATTCCAAAAATTGACAGATCTGCAAGGACACACACACAAAAAATTCTATCCTATCTCCCATTTCCTCTACTACCAACTGTTTCCTAGGTTCCCACTAGTTAATCAGATTGATTGATACCATTTATTCACTAACAGTCTTACACTGATTCATTCCTTCAACAAATATCCACTACAAACCTACTACGTTGAAGGCCAGCATCTTTCTAAGTACCGGGGATATACTGGTGAACAAAACCAGGCCAAAATTCTTTCCTTCATGGGAGGTCAACACAATATATCAATTAATAATAAATACATTGGTTGGTGTGGTGGCTCACACCTATAATCCCAGCACTTTGGGAGATGGAAGAGGGAGATTGCTTGAGTCCAGGAGTTCAAAACCAGCCTTGGCAATATGGCATAACTCCATCTCTACTAAAAACACAAAAAACTATCTGGGCATGATGGCATGCATTTGTAGTCCCAGCTACTTGGGAGGCTGAGGTGGGAGAATCACCTGAGCTCGGGAGATGAAGGCTGCAGTGAGCTGAGATACCACCACTGCACTCCAGCCTGGGCAACAGAGTGCGACCCTATCTTAAATAATACTTATTATTATAATATAATAATAATAAATCTATTTCTTTAAATATATATAAACATGTGTGTGGGTTAGATGATTCTAAGACCAACAGAGAAAAACAACATAAGAAAAGAGCTGTTGTGATGAGGTTGTATTTTATTAATAAATAAAATGGTTAGATAAAGTGATGGATAAAGTCTGAAGAAGGTGAGGGAGGAAGCTGTGTGATATAGAGTTAACCCTTAACAGCATGGGTCTGAATTACATGGATCCACTTAAACACAAATTTTCTTCTGCCTCGGCCACCCCTGAGACAGCAAGACCAAACCCTTCTCTTCCTCAACCTCTCCTCAGCCTACTCAACTTGAATATAACAAAGATGAAGACCTTATAATGATCCACTTCTACATAATGAAGAGTAAAAATACGTTTTCTCTTCCTAATGATTTTCCTGTAACACTTTCTTCACTCAAGTTTACTTTATTGTAAATTTTGGGGGAGTCAAAAGTGATATGCAACTTTTCAACTATGCGAGTGGTCAGCACCCCTAACCCCCACATTGTTGGAGGGTCAACTGAATATGGGGAATGCATTCCCAGCAGAGGGAACAGCAGATTCATAAGTTGTGAGTTAGAAGAGTGACATTTCTGAGGAATAGAAATGAGGTCAACATGCCTATAGTGGGGTACATAAGACAAAAGGTAGTAGGTATTCAAGTTAGGGAAACACCAGGAACCACTGGAAGGACTTTGCATTTACTCTGAAAGAGAAGGGAAACCATTGGATTTTTTTTTTGTAATTTTTTTAAAATTGTACTTCAGGTTCTAGGGTACATGTGCAGATCATGCAGGATTGTTGCATAGATACATAAATGGCAAGGTGGTTTGCTGCCTCCATGCCCCCATCACCCACATCTGGCATTTCTCTCCATGTTCTCTCTCCCTAACCTCCCCACCCCCTGCTGTCCCTCCCCTAGCGCCCCACCAACAGACCCCTGTGTGTGATGCTCCCCTCCCTGTGTCCATGTGTTCTCATTGTTCAACACCCACCTATGAGTGAGACCATGCAGTATTTGATTTTCTGTTCTTGTGTCAGTTTGCTGAGAATGATGGTTCCAGATTCATCCATGTCCCTATAAAGGACACAAACTCATCGTTTTTTATGGCTGCATAGTATTCCATGGTGTACATGTGCCACATTTTCCTTGTCCAGTCTATCATTGATGGACATTTGGGTTCTTTCTAGGTCTTTGCTATTGTAAACAGTGCCGCAGTGAACATACGTGTGCATGTGTCTTTATAGTAGAATGATTTATAATCCTTTGGGTATATACCCAGTAATGGGATTGCTGGGTCAAATGGAATTTCTATTTCTAGATCCTTGAGAAATCGCCACATTGTCTTCCACAATGGTTGAACTAATTTACACTCCCACCAACAGTGTAAAAGTGTTCCTATTTCTCCACATCCTCTCCAGCATCTGTTAGCTCCAGATTTTTGGATGATCGCCACAAAGAAGTGACCTCAACTAACTTACCTGTTGTTTTTTTTTAAAAAAAAAAAAAAACACCTTTACTGATATATAACTGGCATATCATATCCATCTTAGATGTACAGTTGAATGGGCTTTAGTATATTCACAGAGTGTGTAATCATGATCACAGTCAACTTTAAAATATTTTCTTTCTTATTATTTTTATTTTTATTTTTTTAACTTTTAAGTTAAAGTGCAGGTTTGTTACATAGGTAAACATGTCTCATGGAGTTTTCTTGTACAGATTATTTCATCACCCAGGTATTAAGCCTTGTACCAATTAATTATTTTTCCTGATCATTTCCCTCCTCCTACCCTCCATCCTCATCCCTCCAAAAAGAAACACTATATCCATCAGCAGTCACTTCAACTCCCACTTCTGTATAAATGAAGTCATACAATATGTGGTCTTTTAAGTCTGGATTCTTATATTTCACATGTTTTTAAGGTTCATCCTTGTTGTGGCATGTGTCAGTACTTCATTTATTTTTATTGATGAATAATATTCCATTGTCTACCTATATCACATTTTGCTTATTCAACAGTTGAAGGGTATTTTTGTCGTTTTCATTTTTTAGCTATTATGAATAGTGCTGCTATAAATGTGTGTACTAGTTCTGTGCAGACATATTTTCAGTTCTCTTGGGTAAATATCTAGGAGAATTACTAGATCATGTGGTAACTCTGTGTTGAACCTTTTGAAAAAGTGCCAAACTATTCTCCAAAATGGCTGAACTATTCTACCAGCAGTTATATTCTACCAGCAGTGTCTGAGGGGTCCAAATTCTCCATAACCTCAACAACAGTTGTTATTATTGGTCTTTTTGAATATAGCCATCTAAGCTGGTGTGAAGTGGTTTTGATTTACACTTTAGAGACAGCTAATGATACTGAGCACCTTTTCATATGCTTTTTTGATCTCTTCAGATCTTTGCTCATTTTTTAGTTGTCTTATGTGTCTTTTTTATTCAGTTGTATGAGTTCTTTATATAGCCAAGATACAAGTCCCTTATCAGATTTATGATTTGCAACTTTTTTCTCCCATTTCGTGGATTGCTTTTTCACTTTTTTATGGTGGGCTTTGAGAGCTTATTTGGAAGTTCTAGCAGGGGAGCGCAGCTACTTGTATGCCCTTGACTGAAGACCAGTCCTCCTCTACTGGGGATGGTTGTCCTCATTGACCGAGCACACAGCTTTGGGAGGGACGCACATGGAGCAGTGAGGGAGGAAGGGGACACCTGCCTAGCCAGCCAGATCAGCCGAATCAACCCTGATGATCAATGGGGTGACAGATGTCGCAGCCAGATTGCCTTCACATCCTATGGTATGCTTTGAAACACAGAATTATAAAATTTTGACAAAGTCCAATTCATCTGTTTTCATTGTTGTTGCTTGTGCTTTTAGCAAAGAAGCCAGTTAGGAAGCCATTATCATAAATCATGTATATTAGGGCTTGTCAAAGAAAAAGAACCAATAGGATATATAGAGACATATAGAAAGAAATTATAAAGAATTAGCACACATATTATTGAGGCTGAAAAATCCCATGATCGACATGCTGGTCAGGAAAACCAGTGACATAGTAATAGTCCAAACCTGAAGGCCTGAGGAGCCAATAGTGTAAGTCCTGGTCCAAAGTCCTAAGAACCAGAAACATCAATGTCCAGTCTTTATACCCTTAACTCCTAGTGATATATAATTTGTAATCCCATGCCAGATGTGTTGCTGCTAACTGATGAGTATGCTAGCCAGCCAGATCAGCCGGATCAACCCTGACAATCAATGGGTTGACAGATGTTGCAGCCAGATTGCCCTCACATCCTATGGTGTGCTTTGAAACACAGAATTATAAGAGACAGGAGAAAATGGATGTGCAAGCAGAGAGAGAGAGAGAGAGAGGAGAGAGTGAGTTAGTTCACTCCTCCTCCATCTTATTTTTCTAGGCCCTTGACATATTAGATCATGCCCATTCAATTGGTGAGAGCCATCTTCTTTGCTCAGTCTACCAATTCAAATGTTAACCTCTTTTAGAAACACTCTCACAAACATACCCAGAAACAATGTTTTACCAGTTATCTGGGCATCCCTTGGCCTTGTCAAGTTGACACATAAAATTAATCACCACACCAAATAAGAGATGATGTGGCTCAACCAGGAGGGTAGCACTGGAAGTGGGGAGAAGTGGTTGAATTCTGGATGCTTTGGAAGCTGAGCTGATAGGATCTGCTGTGAGATTGGATGTGAGTGTGAGATAAAGAAAGGACTCAAAGTTGACTAATATTTTGGTTTTTCAGTTAGACAAACTGCAATTTTGGTTTGGGGAAAAGGGACACGATCACTCAAACTACTGTGTGTAAAACAGACTGGGGACAGGGAATTGGGGGGCAGGATGAAAGCCCTCTATCCTAGAAACAATTTGCATTTCAGTGAAAATCATACTGAGTCTATAGGGCACAGGGATGTCACTAGTTAATGTTCCTTTATAGTGAAAGTGGCTGTTGGTTCACCAAAAAAGAATGACTTGAGGGTTCTATTAGGGTCTTGAACTAAACTCTTTCTGTCTGTTTGTATAACAGGTTCTCAGAACAGTTCAGGGTTGCCCAGAGGTTATTTTCAGAGAAGCCCTAAAGCCTCATACTTTCATAGAAGGAGACCTTGATAATCCCTCATCAGGAATTTATTTGAAATGCTGTTAGAACTTCTTAGAGACATCATGACTAACCTAAAACAAATAATTAACTGTGAGAACTACAAATTTTGTCACAAGACAGTAGAGAAGACATTACAGGGTAGATAGAATTTTAGGAACCCTTGAAATCACACTCCTCCAGAACATTTTCACTGGAAGACAATGGAGCTTCATTTCCTGTTAAGTCAGAGACTCTTTCAAGCATCTGTTGTCATAGATTTTCTAATAGGTCCAGCCCAGGGGGTTCTCAGGCATAAATCCTCAAGTTCTATTAAAGCCCCTTGAGAAGATGGCCAAGGCACAACTTGAATAGCTTATACCACTGAACTGCAAAAGAGCTCCTAAAGCTCTAGTGTCCTTTGAAGAGACTTAATCTTCCTCCCCCGTCCTTAAGAGAGGTAGATAAAGCAGGATAAGTACTGTAACACACAGGGAAAAAATGAAAGCATTGAAGATTTTCTGCATAAAAATGGATGAATTTCTTCTGGATTTAGAAGCTGTCTTAGTCTGTTTGCATGGCAATAACAGAATATTTAAGATTGGGTAATTTATAAACTACAGAGATTTATTTCTTATAGTTCTGGAGGCTAGGAAGTCTAAGATTGAGGGGCCATCATCTGGTCAGGGCCTTCTTGGTGCATCAAAACACGGCATAAGACATCTCATGGTGAGAGAGAGCCAGAAAGAGGGGAGCAAACTGTCTTTTATAACAAACCCACTCTCACAATAACAAACTTACTCTCATGACAATGAATTAATCCATCCATGAGGGCAGAGCCCTCTTGATCTAATCACCTCTTAAAGAGCCCATCTCTCAAAACTATTGCATTGGGGATAGGGTTTCCAACACATGAACTTTGTGGGGACACATTTAAAACCACAGCAGCAGCTTTTCACTCTCTCTATCCTAGAAACAATTTCCATTTCAGTGAAAATCTACTGAGTCTGCAGGGCACAGGAATGGCACTAGTTAATGTTTCTTTACAGTGAAAGTATGAGGCTTTCTCATACTTCTCAGTGTTTCTCTGAAAACAATTTCTGGGCAACCCTGAACTGGTTCTGAGAAACTGTTATACAAACAGACAGAAAGAGTTCAGTTCAAGACCCTAATAAACCCCTCAAGTCATTCTTTTTTTAGTGTACCAACAGCTGATGAGGAAGCTGTGCCTCTTAACACTAGAGATATTCGGAGGAAAGGCGGCTAGCATACCATGTCAAGCATCTCCAAGACACACAAAAGAAGATGTAAATCTTTCCTCAGGCCTGGTGACAAGACAAAGACCAAATGGAATCCTAAAATGGGCTCTCACATCTAGAGGAATGGAAGATGTGATGAACTACTCTAGGAACTGATATTAAAACAAGCAACCCAAATGTAAATATAAAGACTATTTGCTTCAATTAAGTCTTAGCAACAGGAGTGTGAACTTTAATATTTCCTCAGTGTACATCTCTGCTAGTGCCTTCACCATTGTTAAAGTATGTTTATACAGGGTTTGGCTTTCCAGCTATTATGGAAAAATTACATCTTGCCAACAGTACTACAGGGGCCTAAACAAAGTAAATCCTCCACTGACCCTAAACCCAAGCTAAAGCAAACAGTCACTCTCCTTGGTGCTGAACTGCCTAAATAATGCACTGTGTAAATGGCTGTGAATCTAAATTACATCTAAAATGCATCTTAGCATTATGGATTACCAACAGTTTTTCCAGAAGGCAGTGTTTATAGAGACACTGAAATGTGAAGGAAATTCTCAGGGAGATAACTGGAAAAACATTCACTTGGAAATTATAATCATTTATTTATTGAACACTAGAAGTATGCTAGGCCTTGAGCTCCACAGAGGAGGTAGCAAGATGATGGCAGCCTCTGGCCAGAAGGCTTTACAAGAGTGGGGGAAGAAGAAGATGCTTAACAGACAAAATGCAAGAAGAAAAGTAACTGAAATAGAAAGCTGGAAGTGGTAAAGCATCACAAGACAGGGAACAGAAAACAGAAGAGAGGGAAGACAACAAAAACATCAACTGAAATATCTATTTAATATAAAATTACACTTCCATTGAACAAAAATAAAATGTATCCACGTGTAAAAGTGTTCATAAAATAACATTAAACGAAAAAGCAAAATATAAAATGATAAAAACATAAAATCATATATATACAAAAGGCCAAAAGCTGGAAGGGAATACAGAGAAATCAAAACCACTTAATGAAAATGTTAGAATTGTGGACCTATCAGTTTTCGTTTGAAACTCCCTTTAATCATATTGTAAGTACACATATACTATATTTTTAAAAGGCAATTCGAGTATATGTGAATATTCACTACAGCTCTGTTTGTGATGGTAAAAGAAATAGAAACAACTCAAATATCCATCTATAAATAACACATTAAATAAACTCTGGCATATACATAAGTTCCTATACCACTGATATGGTTTGGCTGTGTCCGTATCCAAATCTTATCTTAAATTGTGCTTCCCATAATCCCCAAATGTTGTGGGAGGGACCCAGTGGGAGATCATTTAATCACGGGGGCAGTTACCCTCATGCCATTCTTGTGATAGTGAGTGAGTTCTCATGATATTTGATGGCTTTATAAGAGGTTTTTCCCCATTTTGCTCAGCACTTCTCCTTGCTGCTGTCATATGAAGAAGGACATATTTGCTTCTCCTTCCACCATGACTGCAAGTTTCTTGAGGCCTCCCAAGTCACACTGAACTGTGAGTCTTTCCTTTACAAATTACTCAGCCTCAGGTATGTCTTTATTAGCAGTGTAAGAATGGACTAATAGAACCACTTTTAAAATTGAGATATACCTATTTGAATTGACTTGAAGATGTGTCTCTGATACAGAGCTAAGTAAAATTTTTAAAAGACAAGTTGAGAAAAACATATATGGTATAATCATATATGAATATAAACAACTATACTAATATACGTCAGTGTGCATACCAGAAAGAAAACGTTTAAAGCAATATACACTAAATAGAAAAGAAATTATGGAATGGGAGATTTTTATTTTTCATATTAATGTATTTCTGAGGGTTTGTATCTTGCAACCTTGCATTACATATGTCATTAGTAAAAAACCAAAGAGTAAAAACTGAATAAAAATTTAAAAAATAACTGCCATGTTAGGAAAATTTATTTTATGGTATTAAGGGTTAAAATTTAAGAGGAGCTTTGAAGGGCAGAGGGAGGTTAGGGAAGGAGACAGGCAGTGTAATTAAGGGAATTAAAATAAGTGGTCGATAAGCTGAACTCTCACCTAGGCAGTAGTAAACCAATCAACACTAAGTTGAAGGGTAACAGGAATGAGAAAATCACCTGAATATAAACATAAGAGAAGATGTTTCATAGCGTACAACAGATCACTGTTCATCCATATAGTTCTGAGAAAAAGTAATGGGGAATTTTTGAAACAGAGAAGAAAATAAGTAGAAAAGAAAAAAGTGCAACATTGAAAACTAATGGGTAACAGTGAATAAAAACACACACACATACACACACACACACACACACACACAAACTGGAGGAAAGTACACAGAATTTATGAAGGGACTCATAACATATGGCCAATTTACCAAAAGCTAGTCGAGCTCAAAGTTATCTGACTCCAAACCCATTAACCTGAAATCCACTTTCTTGTTCTGAAATGCAGTCTGAACTTCAAACTGCAGTTTGTCTCCTCTTAAGCAGTTCAGCTAACTCACTTGAAAATCACCATTTTTCATTTTAGTCTGCATCACCATGCCTCAGAAAATTGCAGGAATCAGGGAAGCCAAAAGTGTTTCAGCTATTGGGACCTTCCCACCAGTTTAGCAGGCTGGGAATGGTGACAAGAGTAAGTGGCATGCCTCAGCATAAAAAGTAAAATGCCCATCAAAAAGTGGGTGAAGGATATGAACAGACACTTCTCAAAAGAAGATATTTATGCAGCCAACAAAGATAGGAGAAAAAGCTCATCATCACTGGTCTTTAGAGAAATACAAATCAAAACTGCCTTGAGATACCATCTCACACCAGTTAGAATGGCGATCATTAAAAAATCGGGAGACAACAGATGCTGGAGAGGATGTGGAGAAATAGGAACACTTTTACACTGTTGGTGGGAGTGTAAATTAGTTCAACCATTGTGGAAGACAGTGTGGCGATTTCTCAAGGATCTAGAAATAGAAATTCCATTTGACCCAGCAATCCCATTACTGGGTATATATCCAAAGAACTATAAATTGTTCTACTATAAAGACACATGCACATGTATGTTCATTGCAGCCCTGTTTACAAGAGCAGAGACCTAGAACCAACCCAAATGCCCATCAGTGATAGACTGGACAAGAAAATGTGGCACATATACATCAAGGAATACTATGCAGCCATCAAAAAACTATGAGTTCGTGTCCTTTGTAGGTACTTGGATGCATCTGGAAACCACCATTCTCAGCAAACTGACACAAGAGCAGAAAACCAAACACTGTATGCTCTCACTCATAGGTGGGTGTTGAACAATGAGAACACATGGACTCCCGGAGAGGAACATCACACACTGGGGGCAATTGGGGGGTGGCTAGGGGAGGGGCGGGGGGGGTGGGAAGGGTGAGGAAGCATAACATGGGGAGAAATGCCAGATATAGTATGCACCTGTGCAACAACCCTGCACAACCTGCACATGTACCCCAGAATCTAAAGTAAAATAAAATTCCAAAAACATATATATATATATATATGTTTATATATATGTATATACATATAAAACAAGATCCAAGGAGATAACATTCTTCATGTATTTATCTGAAAGAATTCATATTCATAAAATGTGAATATATAAATAAAACTTCTACAGATCCCTAATGAAAAGACAAGTAGCAGAAAAAATATGGGCCAACCATGGTGGCTCACACCTGCAATATCCCAGCACTTTAAGCAGCTGAGGTGGGGGCATTGCTTGAACCCAGGAGGTGGAGACTGCAGTGAGCCATGATCAGGCCACTGTGCCACTGCACTGTAGCCTGGGTGACAGTGAGACCCTGTCTAAAAAAAAATAGATGATAGATAGATAGATAGTAGATAGATAGAATTATGTATTATATATGCAATATAATTTAAGCAACAATTTATATAGGAAACTATAAAATGGTCAATGGTTATATGAAAAAGTTCTCACTGTTATTAGATATCATGGAAAAGAAAAGTAAAGCTGCCACATACTCAGTGAAATGGCTAAAATTAAGATCTTTCTGTTCCTGTGTTAGTTTGCTGAGAATGAACAGAAACCCAAACACCCAGTGTTCTCACTCATAAGTGAGAGTTGAACTATGAGAACACGTGGGCACAGGGAGGGGAACATCACACAACATGGCCTGTCAGGGGGTGGGGGCTTAGGGGAGGGATAGCATTAGGAGAAATGCCTAATGTAGATAACGGGTTGATGGGTGCAGTGGACCACTATGGCACGTGTATATGTATGTAACAAACCTGCAGGTTCTGCACATGTATCTCAGAACTTGAAGTATAAATAATAATAATAATGACAATAATAAAGATCTCTAACAATACCAAGCAAATACTGACAAGATTGTAAAGAAACTAGAAGTACTAGAAGTACATTGCTGCTATATAAATGGTAGAAGTAAAACCATTTTGCAAAAGTACTAGATGGTTTCCATTAATTTCAAAGATACATGTACCCTACAACCCAGAAATTCCATCATTAGTTATTTACTCAGGAAAAAATAAAAACATATGTCTTCAGTTATATAAGAATATTTACAACAGCTTTATGCATAATAGTTAAACACTGGAAACAACTCAAATATTCACCAACAATGAGGGAATAACCAAATTTTGGTATATAAATACAGTGTAATATAACATAATAAAAATGATGCACACAACAGCATAGATCATTCTTATACTGCATGATTCTTTCATATCAACTTTAAAACAGGCAAAAGTAATCAATAGTAACAGATAACACATCAACTATTGTTTCTAAAGACGACTGACTGGAAAGGGTCATGAGGGAACATTGTGAGGTGATGGAAATATTCTATATTTATATTTGGGTGATTGTTACATTGATGTATTTATTTGTGAAAACGTATAGAACTGTAAACTTAAGATTCATTCTTTTTACTGAATATACAATTTTTCTCAATGAAAAATAAAAAGAGAAAAAACAATAGCCCAAGGTCACAGAGTTAATGATTGCAACACATGAATTAGAATGTCAATTGACTCATTTCTTTCCTAGGACATTTAGGATTTCAAGAATTTTGATATGAGCTGAAAAATTCCTAACAATAATAATGCCAGTCATTTTGGATTGGTGTGAGACATTGAACTTAGCTTAATATCTGTGCCAAGACATTGAACTTAGCTTCTCATCTATGCCAAGGAAATCTTTGGGTATTAAAAGTTTACAGCACGTTGTTAAAGAATAGTGGAACTGGATATCATTGGGAAGTAACTAAGAAGCAATGAAATGTTATTAGATATCACGGAAAAGCAAAGTAAAGCCACCATATACTCTGGTAGAAGTGTGATTTTGCCTATAGAGGCAGCTAAGAAAAATACATTATTAGAGAAAGGTGAAGATACTGAGTTTTATAACAAGACTGAAGAGACAAAAGTTTCAAATAATTTGGGCTAAAAATAATTAATGATATAGAAATGCTTCCACAGTAGAAGAGACTAAAAGCTTTCTTTTGTTCTGTCAAGACAGAAAGTAGCAAGGGCATGACTAAAAAGCTTTAAATGGATGGGAGAGATGATTTAATTCACTTAGAAGGAAACTTTGGTGATCTCTTCTAATCACTAATTTTTTGAGGAATTTCTTCTATTGTCTCAATAAATAGCAGCAATGTTTCAGCTAAAATATTAGTTAGTTCATTAGTAGTGACTGCCAGAAATCCTGTGTTGAGACATGTTCTGGAGTCTATCTAGTCTCAGTTGTAAAGAACACCGTAGTTGATTGGTGCTGTGTTCCCTAGTCATAGATGAGGAAAAATAGAATGCTCTCCAGCACTCTTGACCAAGGATTATAAAGCATATTCCCTGAATAGCTATAGTCTCCAGAGAGCAAGTGCCAATATTGGATACTCCATTGTGAGCTAAAATTGCCTTCACTTGGTACTGCCTCTGGTCTGTTGAGTTACATGATGCTTAATCTTTCTTCAACATCTCAGCATTTCAGATATTTGGAAAAAATCTATTATACTCATTATTTTCTTATTTTAGTCAGATATGTATTTCATTCAGTTATTGCTTATAATCCCAGTTGCTGTTGCTGCTTAAAATGCCAAATGGCACCTTATTCTAGGAGGGTTGGAACCATATTCTACTTATCTTTGGATCTTAAGCACCTCCCACAAACTAGATAATGAAAACTTGTTGAGTGAATAGGACACCTCACTTTTTTCAGTCTTGTACTTAAATTTTGATGTTAAAATTCTAGATTTCATTTTAAATGCTCTCTCCATAATATAGAAATATCTGCTATATACCTAGTAACAAATTTACAACATTTTCAAAATAGTATTTCAGATGTTAGAGCAAACCGATATTTAACTATGTACAAAATGAAATCAGAGCAGTGTATGCTTCCTATGCATGGTCCTGACATTTTGTGTCTCTTAGTCTGAGTTACAAAAGTAGATATTTTCGTGATAGCACAGTTGCACCATTATTTTGTTTTTCCATTGCCTATACTATGCTCAGCACTGGGTTAAGTAATTACACATATTTGATCTCATTTGGTTTAAGAGAGATTTGCAGAATACTTCAGTGTGGCTATTGCTCAATAGTTATTTTTTTGTCTTGTATTTTTCCACTAACATGGTATATAATCTTGAATAGGCCATTTTTTCTGGTCTAATTATTAATTTCCTCATTTCTGAGCTATTGGCAGGTATAGAGCCTCTCACCATGGCATCTCCATTATAGGACAATGTCTGGCATACAGTAGATGGTCAATAAAACTTTGCTGATTACATAGATGATAGAATGAATTCAAACAACCATCTCTGCCTTGAACCTTTTGCTAGTAATTCAGCATTGATCTTTTCCTGTTCGAATCAGCAATGGCAAAATCATAGGTTTCGAACAGTGACTTTGTTCTAAGAATTTCACTATATACTTCACAGATATTATTTGTTCCTCAGCAAAATTTATTAGGGTCAAAATTTCACTATATTCAGACCCTCTATCCTCTACTACTGCCAAAACATATATGTTAGAAAATAATTCCTTTAAATGTGGATCATATGATGAATGCTGTGTTACTTGTAAATGACAATTTTGTACACCCAATTAAACAAATGTGCCATGTAAATAGAAAATGCTATGTTAAATCAGATAATATCTATGTTTCTGGTGAACATTTTTGAAAAATTATAAATTGATTTTATGCTAATGTTAATTATTATTTTATAGCACCATTAAATTTGAGATAGTTTCTTTTATGATACAAATGTAATTATTTGGGGGAAATAGAGATAAAATAAATTATTAACATAATGTATAGTGCAATTAACTCCCAAGACAAGTAATTTCATTTATAATTCTAAGTCAAAACTATAGTGCATTCAACATTCATTATACAAATTATTTTTCATGTGTTTTCATTATTTGTATTTACTCACCTAAATGACTATAAAATACATTAAAATAATTAGGGATAACTGATTATGTCATTCTAATATGTCGATAAATGTTAAGATGTTATGTTGCATATATTATACTAATCTCCAACAAAATAAACTTCTATAAAATCAAAATTATTTGATATTAGCATAATTTTCCTGGAATACATTTTTAAAAATAGTAATGCAATTATCACATTCTTTCAAGATTATTAGCAGATCTAGACTAAATTAAAAGATAATCTTTTAATTTATAACCCAAGAATATTGTTTTTTTAATTGGCTCCCAGGAAGTCACTTCTACTATTTTGTGATGTTGTTCTTTCCACAAATACATTTCTTCTTCAATAGAAAAATTCAGATTTCCTGCACATCACCCACAACAAGGTTTTAAAGCAATTTCAATCCCATAAGCAGTAATTATTGTGCAATTTATAAATAGGGAGTTACTAAATAGGGGGTGGTACAATACTATTCCACTTCCCACTCTACTGTCTCTTTGAATAAAGATGTAAAGATAAGTTAATTTCTTCTAATGAAGTCAGAGTGTATGTTTCTCCCAAGAACTGAGTATAAGTCACTTTTTACGGTATTTAGGAATTGCAGGTGGTGATAGTTACAGTGGTTTCTAAAAGGTAAGATATTTTGATTTGTACGTAATAGAGGTTGCATTTGAGACCCAGAGGAGTTGTTGCATGCTGGGATTAGTAATACAACTAGTAAACTCCTAACACTTCAAATTCCTGGATTTGGGTCAAGGTTAAGTTACTGTATTATGTAAATTTGTTAGAAGAAACGCTTGTTCTCTTCCATTTGTGTTTCTAGAGAGAGGAAGAGACTTCCGATTCTAAGGGAAGATTATTTGGATGCACGTTTCCAGCTCCTTCCTTCGCTCCTTATTTTCTCCTTTTTGTGCTGACATCAATCAATCTAAGGAGAAAATTTAGCAATAGGTCTCAAATGCATGCTAGATAAAATTTGCCAAGTTTTTCTGTGTTACATTCTCTGTCTACTTTACAGTAATGTTGAGAACTCTCTTTCATTTGGCTAATAAAGCCTATTTATCTTTAGCCTTTATATTAGAAATCTTAGGAAAGGAGGGGTGAATGATCTAGTTGTCCCACATCTCCAAAATTTGGGACAAAATTACCCATTTATTTACCCCCACCAATTAAGATTCTAAGGTGCTTCCCAGTTGTTGTCACATCAAGAAACACATATGAAATTGCATTCTGTAGCACATTAGGGTAAATAGAGGAGGCTGTCTGGCAACAGCCAGGAAAGGAATCCCACTGTCTTAGACCCAGTCTATTCCCTCCCAGGTGGAAAGACAATCTCTTACAGACTGTTTACCAAATTTTCCTTCCTTCTTTATTCCCTTCCTCCATTCTTTTCTCTCTTTTTCTATCTTCCTTCTTTTGCATTCCTTTCCTCAGAGTTGTTAAAGAGTAGTAGTCTTGAGGAAAAAGCACCCTCATTGCATGTAACCCAATGGCAGTCAAGGAGAGCTGAAATCCAGCCAATAATAATATTAATACTAATAGAAGCCAGATATACCTAACTGGTAGTTTGATATACTGGTTACAACTATTCTTACATATTCCTTAAAAGTCCAACAGGATTTTATTCTAGGCAACGTTAAAGAATGGCATAGTGTTGCAATTACTTGTCTACTTTTCTAATAAATACCATTCTATATTTTAAAGCATGCGTTTCTCAAATGTATCCCAACTAGGCTAAACCATAACAGAAAACAGGACTAAGTTCTGACTATTCATTTGAAAAAACATTTGTCATTTGCTAGGAAGGAAAAGAAATGTTTTCTTTTTCTTTTCTCTTTTCTCTTTTTTTTTCTTTGATTCTATCCTCCTCTTCCAATTAAATGATCAAGTAATGTCTGTTCAGTTGAAAATGTATTATTAACTATCTATCTATGATGCTCTATAATTCAATGCATGCTCTCAATAACTTAGCTTCATGGTCTGTTGGTTTAATTGGTCCAGAAGAACATGAATAGTGAGGCTTTGGAATTACAGAAATTCAAGGCAGAAAGTTCTAAGTAAGCATGTAAACCAGAGATAAGTATCTAAACTATCTAAACTGCAAAGTGTTTTTTCAGCATTGCTGACTAGACAGGTTGCCCTAGGGACTGCTCAACTCTGCTGCTGTAGCGCAGCCAGGCAGCCATACACAATACCTAAATGAATGAGGGTGGCTGGCTTTGGCCCATGGACTGTAATTTTCCAACCTCTGATCTAAATGTGCCATTTGTAGATATAGAATGTGCTATCTCAAAAGGATATAACTTCTGTATAGTTTCAGATCCATGGCAGGAAGCCAGGTCTCCTACCTCCCAGGTATTGACTCTTCACATACTATCACATTGCTTCCACTTGTGGCCCAGTACTAAGGCAGATAACGATGTCTAAATAATCACAGGTGTTTCACTTGTTATGTAAATATAAAAATTAAACAGACAAATACCACTAGCTAATATTTATTTATACAGTAATACACATTTGTAATATGCTAAATTTTTACATATACTTATTTAACCAGCTCCCAACCCTGTGAGAGCAGATACTTTTATTTTGTCTAGTTGGTGCATAAGAAACTGAGGCTTAGAGATTTAGTCATGGTGTTGAGGCTACAAAGTCAATAGGAGGCAAAACTAAGATTCCAACCTGGTTACCAAGTCTGATAGGCACACTCATTTCACATTGCTTCCACTTACAAATATGTTGAGTGTGTGAGACATTCATTGTTTAGGGCCACTGAGCTCCCATTTCTTATTGTTTGGTAACTGTAATAGGTTTAATATTATCCATTCAAATGTCACTAGGATGATGCCAGCCTAAGCAGTTGGAATTTTTATTTTGACAGCTTTTTTTTTCTTTAATCTCCTTATCCACAGGCATGGCTACTTAATGATAGCTTGGGATGCCCCAAGAGATTTATATTCCCTTGATAAATACCAGAGGGAAATAAGAACCACCTCAGATGGGTTCAAACGGGAACTGGTGTCGTGTCCCCCTCCAGTTACCTTTAAGTCATTAACATATTATTATAATGCTAAAGTCCCCACCCATAGTAGAAAATCACCATGATTTTCTAAACATATGTCATATGAAGAGGGTATATATGATCTGTTCCTTCACAGATCATACGTCGCATGAAGAGGATGTATATGATCTGTGCCTTCCCTCTGGAGTTCCTGCCTGCACTTTTTTACATAACTCCCAAACCCACATCTCAATTCTGAAAATTCCCCAGCTTCACACAGCTCAGCTCCTGGAGGTAGAACAGGATTCTTTAGAGTAATAGCTCACTCCATCTCCAATCCTAGTCAAGAATAAAACCTCCCTGCCTTTTTCCCAATTGGGTGTTCTTTCTTTGTGATCAAAACAAAGTAGAGAAAGAACCCAGTTTACCAGTGACACAAAGACATCATGTCCTAATCCTTAAAACTTTTGTAAATTTTGTTATATTTGGAAAAAGGACCTTTGCAGATGTAATTAAAGATTTTGAGCTGAAGAGATTACTCTGGATTATATGGTTGGAACACAAATAAACTTACAGATCTAATAAGAAACAGGCAAAGGGAATTTTGAGAGAAACAGAGGAGACAATGTGACAGTGAAGGCTGGCAATGGAGTGATGCAGCCACAAGCCAAGGCGTGCCTGGGGCCATCAGAACCTGAGAGAGGACTGGATCCCATTCTTCCCTAAAGTCCCTGGAGGGAGCTGGCTCCTGCAAAATTTGGGGGGTCTTGCCAACAAAGTTGTGGAAGAATAAATCTGTATTGATTTAAGCCACTCAGTTTGTAGTAACTTGCTATAACAGTCTCTGGATACTGACCCAGAAACCATGTCCTGATTTTCCTCTGGACCATCTCTTCCTTCACCACTCTTTGCCCATGTGCTTCACATTGGAAGTGGCTGCTCCCTTGTCTCTAGGAGTGGTACATTTGACCCTGTCCTAAGCCAATTCAACTGTACATTTCTCTGGCCTCAAGACTGCCTCAGGAATGAACACATAGCCTAGACATCCAATGAAAGTGGGTGTATGATGTTCATAGGTACTAGAAATACCTTATCTTTCATGTTGAATTGGAAAAAATAGGGTGGGTGGGCATATAGTTGGATTATCTGGATGGTATCCTGCAACCATGAAGGAAAAGGTTGCTTAATAATGAAGCAACTAGAAGAAATCAATCCTGAGGTTGGTAGATTTTAATTTGAGTGGTTTCTTTTGAGCCCATGTCTAAAGCTTGCAGTAGGACAAGCCCAGCTATTGGAATTCCTGAATACAGGAGCCAAACATTTCCATTGATAGATGAAGGTAGATAATAATGAGTTTTCTGTCATCTCATCACAGAGGCTCCTAATTATGGTGGGCTGAACTTTTTAGAAACTTTATATAAAGCCAAATTTATGTCAGTTCATGAAATCCTATCTTATGAATTTTTAACAATTTCATTGATAATGTAGAATCTGCCAGAAAATATTTGCACATCCAAGTATTTTGTGTCAAGAGTAGTTAATATTTTATCATAGTGAAACGGGAGAGTTGCCTTATCCCCCTTGCAGGGTGTGCGACAGGGGTGTGGTTCGCTTCTTCATGCCCTGCTGCTGTTCGCAGCGTTTTGGGGCTCCAAACCCGGGGCAGAGTCTTGGGGTGAGTGTTTACAACTCCCGAAGCCCCAGTGGGCATGTGTGCTCTTTCAGCTTTGCTGTCTGCAGGTGGTTTGTGTTAATCAGCTGAATTAGACCCTCCGCCTTATCTAAAGGACAGAGGGCTTTCTGTATCCGGGGTTCTTGCCCTCTTGTACCGGAAAAATTGGATCACAGTGCGCTTGGAGGATGACTGCAAGATGGTATTGAGAGGTGAAGGTAACACTCAGTGAGATGGCTGGTGAGCCAGACGGGGATGGAGTGGGAAGGTGTCCTTCCCCTGGAGTCAGGCTGCCCAGCTGCTGGACTCTCCTCCCACCGCCCCAGGGGCATTCCCCTGGCCTCTGCTTTGTTGCACCGTCAGTGGCCTGTCGGTGTCTGCAGGTGTCTGCCCGTTGTTCTTCTGCTCCTCTTGACATCCAGCTGCTTGTGTGTGTGACTGCTAGGGTCTCGGGTTTTTATCGGAACAAAATGTGGGGCGTGGCAGGCCAAAAGGCAACTTTCTGGGCGTGAAAACAGAAACGCCTGTCCTCTGTTAAATCTGTGGGCACAGACCCAGGGTGGAGCCCTTCAGGGACCACGCCCTTCTCTACTCAGCACTTCTCTGCCTCTCTGACTTACCAAAAGTGCTTTGAAGGGTGGGGAACAGTCTCCATTTCATTCTTCATTCTTTATCTAACAGCTGAAATGGTATCACCACAGTAAAATTATTTTATCATTTCTTTCATATTGTTCTCTAAACCTACCTCTTGCTTCTGAAACTGTTCAGCAACTGCATAGTTCTTGTGAATTTGTCACTGTTTCTCTATTGCTGCATTAATCTCTTAATCTCTTCCTTGGCCTTTATTTTGTTTTGTTTTGAATTGTTTTGTTTGACCCAGGGTCTTACTCTGTCACTCAGGCTGGGTGGAGTGCAGTAGCACCATCATCACTGCAGCCTTGACCTTCTGGGCTCAGGTGATCCTCCCACCTCAGCCACCTGAGCTGCTGGGACCGCAGGCATGTGCCACCATGCCCTGCTAAGTTTTTTTTTGTAGAGATGAGGTTTGGCCATGTTGCCCAGGCTGGTCTCAAACTCCTAGGCTCAAGTGCTCTGCTAGCTTCAGCCTTCCCAAAGTGTTGAGATTACAGGCATGAACCACTACATTTAACCTTATTCTTAATTCACAGATTTAAGTATTGGTTTTATTTTCTAGTAATCGAGGAAGATAATTTTTCTGTGATTTTTGGGCAGGTGCTTTTGTATTTTACCTCAAAAACAATGATTTCACCATAGTTATCAGTCATCAAAATGATGTGTCTTCATAGTTTGGATAAAACAAAAAACTTAAAACCAACTAAAAATTCAAATGTTCATTCTGGAAGTTTGATTTTTTTTTCTTTTAAGACGAAGTCATCTTATGGGTAGCACATTCAAGAGGGTTTTTCCTAATTTAATAAATACCAACCAGTAATTGTATATAACTAAAACAACACAGTTTAATTAATTATCCACAATTTCATTGTTCCTAACTTTGTTTAAAAATATTTTTCTTTTGTCAACCCCTAAATAGAAAAGGTAGCTGAACAAATGACGTAAATTTTTTAAAAAATGAAATGAAATAATACAGGCATCGAATATGCACATATGGCAATCATTACAGCACATTGCTTTCTTTAATGGAATGGATGTTTGAATTTTTTGCTTAGAACATTATTGTATATAGGAAGTTTCTGGTAAGGACAGAAAGAAACCAGTGACTAAGTTAACAACACTTTGTAATACTTGGCATACCCATATTTTCATGCAGAATAAAATTGTTTCATAATATAGCATGCATGGTTTTCCTTCCATCTAAGAAATGTTGTCATCACAGCTATTGCCGATGCACAGAAAAAGTAGAAAACATAGAATAAGCTGACTATATGAATTATAAGAAGTTGAACACTTTGGATAGAATGATCTTATGAACTATTGTTCCCTGATGCATTTGCTAAGTTATGTGCATAGTGGCTGAGCTAACTGTGTGGGTCACAGTGCACATGATTTTATACATAGACAATTAAATTAATACCATGTTTAATCTTCCTTGGTTGTTTCTAACTTCAAATCACCATACCCCACATTTTTCTGAATTTCAGGTTTATTTTACCTAACATTCAAACCATAACTAGAAATATAGTCTTCATATCATAGACATGGTGCTCTTTTGTGCAAATTTGGGCAGTGCTGTTGATACATGACTGGGAAGACTTTTGTTTGACCTGCTGCTCTGGGAATAGACCCAAGTGTAATTAATTTCCTTGTGTGGGTTATCCTTCCTATCACTGGGTCCAGTATCCTGTTTCTAGAAGCTGTGTCTAATTTTCTTTATTCCCTTATGTTCTGAATCAGTTGATCTGTTGAATATTGAAATTCCAAAAATCCTTCTATCATATAGAAGAAAGGAGAAGACGAAATATTCTGAGACAAAAGGCTTTAGGTTAGTCTCTGGTGGTTAAATTTAAGAAATGAAGAAATTTAGGGTGATAGAGGACTAAACCATAAGCTAATAGCGCATCATCCAGAATGGTTGTGATACCAGTTAATCTGGAAGTCTTAATATAGTTCTTCATTCCTACTGAAGTCATTCTCAGCATGTGCTAGTAGGTATGGAGGCAGATAGTATTTCCAAAGGAAAAGAGCAAACATTTATGGGTGTCTACTTTGTGCCAGTCACTTTCCTCAGTAGTCTTCATGCAACATCATGTGTGATGTTCATTACCTCTTCATAATGAAATAATTAATGATATATGTTAAGTAAATACTAGATAGAAAATAAGAGGAGACTTATAGTTCAACTGCTGAAAAGATGGATTATTCAGTATTTATTTTGATAATAGGAGAACCAATTTAGAAAAAAATAAATTATACATCAAATAGATTTTGAATGTAATAACAAGTTAAATATAATAAATAAAACATTAATAATACAACAGAAGAATCATAATTGAATAAACCAACAACATTTTATTGAGTGCCTACTACATACATTGCACTAGATTTTATGGTCAATTTAAAAGTTATATGCCTTTTGGTTTTTCTGAGTATCATAAAGTTACTTGGAAACAATTGGTTCTCAAAGTGGTTTCCCTAGAGAAGGTGGAAGTAGAGTGTATTGCACACCTCTTATACACTGCTTCAAAATCTTTTGGTCCCAGTTTTCATTCCAGTACTGCTTCTATGACCAATTCAGAACTGGTTTTTACCTGTTTCATCCAAACAGAACCTTCTAGCATATACTCCCAACTCTAGGGCTTTTTATTAGGTACTCCAAAATGTGCAACCTGGAAATATGCTTGAATTAATTTCCTGGAGGTCACTCTTGGTCAGTGGAGGATGAAACTCTGTGAATAAATAACACCCCTTTCATCACCAGGTGGACAATTTTGAGGACATATTTTATAAGGTTCCTTAAGATATTCCTCAGGATGCAGAATCAAATTAGTGGTAGCAACTTGGATATTTGTTTGCATTAACTTATTTCCTGTTTTACAACTTTTGTCCTGAAATCTGGCTGTCTACGAGTAAGTACAGAAATCAGAAGGACTGTTTTTTGAATCTAGACTCCACTCATTCTAGCAAAGTAAATCTCAGCCTACCTAATTTATATGTCTAGGCCTCAGTTTCTTTATCTACAAAGGATTAATGATAGAATTTTGGTGACTTTAATGTGATAATGTTTGGCAAATAGTAAGTATAAAATAATGACCCTTTTTTAAATGAAGAGGGCAGCTAAAATTAGGAAGAGAATAATTTTTATACCATGGACATTTAAGTATTCAGTAGGATATATTTGGATTATACTCAAAATGCTGTTATTAGGGGCATCACATACGTAAAGAAGCTATTAAAGACCATAATTGTGCATTATCATTCCTGACTATTGGATTTGTTTGCCTTATAGATAATACAAATTCAATGCAAATGGAAAAAAATCACTTATCATTTTCATTTCTTGTCTACTGTGTATTATGTATCATCAGAGAGTAAAATGAAATTAATGAATGGGAACATGTTCTTCTCTATGTTAGAGTTTGTTTAGCAAATTCATTTATAAGATTCCTCACACCATCAACATCCCTAACATCCCTAAGGCCAAGTTCAAGACCCAAAGGTAGAAAGATTGACGATATTTTAGTATATGGTAGAGGAATATGTGATTGATACCTAGTAAATTATTTATTCTGAGCTGTTACAATTTTACTTGTTTAGGAGAACCGTATATCATTTTCTTAAAATTTATTGGTTGGTGGTTACTTGGTAAGTGATCTTTGTTTATAAAAAAAGGTAAGGTTTTATTTTTGAAATAGTATTTTCTAAGGACGACTGAAATAAACTAATGCTTCCAGCTCTTTGTCATATTTTACATACTTTTTTTCTATATGCTATAACATTTCTTTACTCTCAAGGCATGATAGCAAATAGAAACAGCAAAATTCTGTTTGTTATAGCAAATAAAAATAGTAGTGCTAAATTACATAAGAATCAGAAGATATGTCAAAAAATCAATTTTGTGGATTTTTTGGTTACCCAAGTTGTTTTACTGTATCCACTCATGTGTCTCATTTATAAGTTCAATTGCTAATTTTTCTGTAACTAAATTATATTTTTGTTAACATGTGTTAACTTCCACATTAATCATTTTCTGCTGTTTTTATTTTTTGCTTATTTAGACATGTTTAAATGACTTATAGTGCTTTTTGGGTGGAGCAGACTAATACAAAGATTGTTGAATTTACTTAACTTCATGGTTTGTATGTGTGGAACCTGTAACCATAATAACTTGAGACCCAACATCAAGTACAGAACAATAATTTTATGCAGCTTCACGCTTGTCTAGTGACTTTTCTTTGCATTTTTGCTTTGAAACCTGAACATTTTTACAATTCTGTTGGTAAAAGAAAGAATTTACAATTTTTTCTCTTATCATTGTTCATGAAGTTTTTGATTAGTTATCTAGATATATTGAGTAAAATAGATTTGTAATCTAGAATTTGATGTAAACTTTGTGAACACATTATTGAAAAATTGATTATATTTTCTCCTTCTTTTCTTTATATATCAATTTATTTTTCTGTAATCAATTTCCTTTTCTATAAATTCCATGGATATTTGGATGCTATAAAATTCCAACCAGTATTCAAATATTTTCATTGCATACAATTTAAATGAATTCATCAATTCATATGGGTTTTTAATATTGGTTTAATGACTTCATTGAAGTATCATAAACAGTACCCAGACTGAGCATCTTTGTCATGATCCCCATATAGGAATCACTGTTTCAATAAAACAAAGGGTTAATTTTGTTTTGTCAGTTTATTTTCATCAAAAATTTTAACAGGAATTTACACACTGAAATTCGCTTTTTTCTTTCTTTCAATAATAATCAGTGGACCAAAGTCCACGTGGTCAGACACAAAAGAGCCATTGATTTCTGAACATGTCCACTTCTATATTCAAAGGCACAAAAAGCCCACAGGAAGTCAATATAAAGCAGGTAATTTGACTTGGTGTTTTACAAGAATTTATGTGGAAATTACTAATGAGTCTATAGATGCAGAACTAAGCTGCTAAACTTACATCTTAAGAAATTGCTTAACCATAAATGTATTCTTTGTCTTGGCTTCCAAACGACTTATATAAAAGAAAACTCTTTTAGAACCTCACTTGGCCATTTTGCTGTCAAACAATAGTCATTGACAAACCAGAGGCAGGACATGAGGTGTGAAATTAGAACGATAGCTCTGAAGGAAAGTACTCCTAAAAATTTATATAGGTGTTAACTCAGTAGTATCAAAAATGAAAGGAATGCTAGTCTCTTTTTACACTTTGGTGATACATCCTTTGAACATATGTCCAGCATCAAAGACTCTTCAGGGAAACATCTTTGGATCAAACTGAAGTTAGGTGACATGTTTCAGGCTGAACAGATCTGTTAAGATGGCATTTTCAGGAACAGGAAGAGCATAGGGAATTGAGGATCTGAGATGAAAATCTCTGTTTTCCTTCTCTCAATACTCAAAGGACACAGATTGTACTGAAATATCCTATGTCATCACTTCCTGGTAAGACTGGCATGTATTGAAGTGATTCCAGACTCTCTACTAACACTCTTGATGGAATTAGGTTGGTGAAATTAAGAAGCTATTTTTTCTCATTTTAAAATCTCATTCGTCTTTTAAAAACCCATGTCTTTTCTGAAGTGCAAAAGAAAAAAATTTTCTAGCCAAAACACATCCAGAAGTAGATCGAGGACAAATCATGTAAAAGAGTACAAAAATGCCTGCTTTTCCCTCTTTTACACTCTCCCTTTTTCACACAACTTTTCTTTCCTATGTCTCTCCTCTGAGGCAAGCAGCTTCCTTGAGATATTGGCAAGAATTCTCCCAAAAACTCCTGTGAACTTGAAAAGAAAATGGGATCTGTAGATATTTCAAAAGTATCACTCACCTCTCTGCCAGACCAAATGTGTCTCTTTCCTTCCAATTTGTTTTCCATCCAAGTAGAATGAACAAATATATGCCAGAAAACTCCAGGCTGGTTTACCTGAGGTACTTTATTGTAATCAATTCCCCGAAGCCCTTTTAATGTCAAGGGCACAAACTCTTTAATTGCCACCCAGTAACAATAATAAAAAACATTGTATTTGGTGTTAAGATCAGCAAGAAGAAGAGTACTGAATAAACCTAAAAGTTTTTTACAGGAGTTAGGGAAAGAGATATATTTGAATGCAATTTTAAGTATGTGGGTATCATAATGATGCTTACCACAAAACTCTGAAAGAACCACGTTATAATATGTTTTGTAAATAAAACAAAATTATTCAATCAATGGGAAGGAAATGTCTTTATACTGCATTTTCACACCTGAAACACTGAATTTATATTTATATGCCTCTTGTACATATAGAAAATCGTCTTTATTCTCTGTTTTCCAGAACATATTACATGTAGCCAATAGGCCTACTCACAGGCCTCCTTTTCCTATTCTTTCCTTCTTTCCGAGATCAGTTATGTGACTCAAATTAAGTGCTAGAAAATTTGCATCTCTGCTTTCTGAGTTTGAAACTACCACTTCAAAATACCACAACACAATTTATTTTTCTTGTTAGGCTTTGCCTTAATAATTTATTTGTCATTATTTCATAAGACAGAGAGCTAATACTTGTTTTTATTATGGAGTATAATTTAATAGAACAAATCCCATTAGAGTTAAACAGGCACTAGAGAGTACAAAGTAATGAATTACGGAATTGCCAATAGTTTTATCAGGCTCTCAAAGACTCAAGAGTCATAGGTTGTAAGAAAGTGGTAGCAAAAAAACTTATTTTATTTTGACAATCTATTATACTAGATAATCTCTTGTCATACAACTGTCAACATTTACATGCCAGAAAGTTACAGACATAATTGGATGGGATGGAGGTGAGAGGAAGTCCAGCCATGGAGGGTGCAACAAATGTCTTTAATATAAAAGGGAGCAAAAAGGTTTCTAGTACAGGGAGAGAAGACATGTTAATATACAAAAACAAAGATCTGAATAGATAATAAGTCAAATACAGTTGGATATGGAATACAACATATAAGTAACGAATCAGGTAAGGTGCTCATGTGCTAAATATATAACAGCAATTCCCATCTGGCCTAGATTAAATGATCTTTCTAGCTAATGGAGGACAAATTCATATCCATAATAGAAACTTTTTCCTGTCCTATTGTGTTGCTTACATACAGATATGTTGATGTAAAAAATAATAAAGTTTGAACTTCAGTGACGCAAAATATTATATCAAAGAACTCACTTCTATCAGGCTGAGTGCCTTCCGAGGATTAGAGGACACCTAAGTAATTTGAGAAATTTTCTTATGTTTTCCCATATCTAGATTTCATATCTGCAAAATGCTTAATCAAATGACAAGTGAGAAGTGGGACGAATTCACAATTTGTTTCTCTAGTAAGTAGAAATTTGACAATAACTTTTAAAAAACATTTTCCTTACAGTTTTCCCCTCGCCATCTTTTTCTATGTTTTTGTTAAAGAAATAATAAAATGAACTTATAAAAATAAAATTAATGGTCAAAACCCCATTACTTATAATTATATTGAAAAGTACATATATAGCAAAATTTTATCATTGCTTTCTTATTTTTATCATCAATTTTTATGTCAATAATATTTATTTACTTCTCACTAATTTATATACAGTCATAATTTACTTATCTTTGTTCTATATCAATTCAGAAAGAACATTCTTGATTTAAAATGCTGATTAAAAATATAGCCATTGTTTAATGTTTTTCTCTGTCAAGGTTCTTTTAAATTCTTGACTTAATAGACAGATAAATTTACTTATTTGACAATTCACTCTTCCTTAAAGCTCTTGTTATAAACGAGCCTATGTTGCTATGGAAAATTTAATTATGAATGTATTCTCTTTTGATAAAAGGAATTGCAATTTTACAAATATAATTCAGATCAACTCAAATTTTATTAATATTTTGAAAATTTTTACAAAATTTTACAAGTTGCAATCTTGTAAAATAGAACATTACCCACTACAAACTCTCATTTTGAAGATACAATAAAGAACAAAATACCAAAAGTTTCTCTCAAGATCATTTTGGAACTTTAAGGTTTAATGACTGCCCTATTGGATTTACAACTTGCATGGGGCTTATTGCCCTTTTGTTTTGACCAATTTCTTTCCGTTGGAATGGCTGTACTTACCCAATGCTTGTACCCCCATTGTATCTAGAAAGTAAGTAACTTGATTTTGATTTTACAGGCTCATGGGTGGAAGGGATTTGCCTTGTCTGGGATGAGACTTTAGATTGGACTTTTGGGTTAATGCTGGAATGAGGTAAGACTTTGGGGGACTTTAGTGGTGATTTCCAAGATTTTGGTGCACCCATCACCTGGGCAGTGTGCAATGTACCCATTGTATAGTATTTTATCCCTTGCCCCCTTCCCACCATTCTGTTCAAGTCCCCAAAGTCCATGCCTTTGTGTTCTCATAATTTAGCTCCTATTTATAAGTAAGAGCATATGACATCTGGTTTTCCATTATTGAGTTACTTCACTTAGAACAATGGTCTTCAACTCCATCCAGGTTGCAGCGAATACCATTATGTTATTCCTTTTTATGGCTGAGTAGTATTTCACCATACATATAGATTACACTTTACTTTTCCATTTCTTGGTTGATGGGCATTTAGGCAGGTTCCATATTTTTGCAATTGCAAATTGTGCTGCTATAAACATGCATGTGCAAGTGTCTTTTTTGTATAATGACTTCTTTTCCTCTGGGTAGATACCCAGTAATGGAATTGCTGGATCAAATTGTAGTCCTACTCTTAGTTCTTTAAGGAATCTCCATACCATTTTCCACAGTCTTTGTACTACTTTACATTCCTACCAGCAGTGTAAAGTGTACCCTTTCACTACATCCACGCCAACATCTATTATTATTTTTTATTTTTTTAACTATAATCATTCTTGCAGGAGTAAGATGTTATTTCATTGTGGTTTTAATTTGCATTTCCCTGATAATTAGTAATGTTAAGCAATATTTTCATATGTTGTTGGACATTCATATATTTTCCTTTGAGATTGTCTATTCATGTCACTTCTCCACTTTTTGATGAGATTATTTGCCTTTTTCCTGCTGATTGTTTGATTTCCTTGTAGATTCTGAATGTTATTCCTTTGTTGGATGCCTAGTTTGAGAATATTTTCTCCCACTCTGTGGATTGTCTGTTTAATCTGCTGGTTATTTCTTTTGCTGGGCAGATGCCATTTAGTTTCTATTATAAATTTCTATGGGTTTGATAAGCACATAGTGTCATGATCTATGATTACAGTATCATACAGAATCTTTTCACCATCCTACAGTAATCCCCTGTACTTTACCTCTTCAATCCATATAACATATTTTCCTTGAAAGACATTGTTTTCTTTTTTAAAATGACTTAAAATTTACAGTGGTTTTACATTTACAAAAGATGTGCAAAAATAATACAGTGTCCCATATATCCGAAGCCACTTTATTCTTAGTGGAAATACTTTCCTTTTCACCCTGATAGTTTTGAGGGCTAGTGGCCAGGTGTTTTTGTGTGATTTCCCTCATTGGGATCTATCTGCTGTTTTTGTCATGATTAGACTGAGATTACAGATTTAGGGAAGCAGATAACAGAGTTAAAGTGCCATTCTTGTCACATCATATCAAAGTTGCCAAAAAACCCTGGCAATCATTAATTTGTTTACCATCTCTATAGTTATACTTTTTGAAGAATACTTTGTGAATGAAATCATACAGTATGTAGTCTTTTTACAGACTTTTAAAAAAATAGTAGTTCTAGGTTCACAGAAAAATTGAGGGGAAGGTACAGAAATTTCCTATATACTCTTTGCTTAACACATGTGCAACCTCCTACATCATCAACAGCCCCCTCCAGAGGTATTCATTTGTGACAAATGATGAAACTTCATTGACACATCATCATCACCCAAAGTCTCTAGTTTAGGGTTCACTCTTGGTGTTGTAAATTCCATGATTTGGACAAATGTATGATGATATGTATTTATTATCATAGTATACAGAGCAGTTTCACTGCCCTCAATTTCTTCTGTGCTCTGCCAACACATCCCTTCCTTCCCATCCCAACTGCTGACAACCACTAAGCACTTATGTCTCCATAGTTTTGCCCTTTCTAGAATGTCAAATCGTTGGAATCACGTAGTATGTAGCCTTTTTATGTTGGCTGATTTTACTGAGTAATATTTTACTCCAGTTGCCTCCATATCTTTTCAGGACTTCATGACTCATTTTTTTTAATCACTGAATAATATTTCATTGTCTGTATGTACCATAGTTTATCCATTCACCTTCTGATGGCATCTTGGCTGCTTCTAAGTATTCCTGATTATTAATAAAGTTACTATAAACATCCTTGTACAGGTTTTTGTGTACACATATGTTTTCAATTCCTTGGGTAAATATCAAGGAGTATTATGGTTGGATCATATGGGAAGAAAATGTTTAGTTTTTTAAGAAGCTGCAAAACTCCGAAGTGGCTGTAGCATTTTTCATTCCCACCCGCGATGAATGAGTTGTTGTTGCTCCACATTTTCTCCCTAATTTGGTTTGGTCAGTGTTCCAAATTTTGGCTATTTTAGTAGATGCGTAGAGGTATCTCATTGTTGTTTTAATATGCATTTTCCAGAAAATGTATAATGGGGTGTGATATGGTTGGGCTCTGTGTCCCCACCCATATCTCATCTTGAATTGTAATCCCCATTATCCCCATGTGTTGAGGGCAGGACCTGGTAGGAGGTGATTGGATCATGAGAGTGGTTCCCCCAGGCTGTTTTCATGACAGAAAGTGGGTTCTCCTGAGATCTGATGCTTTTATAAGTGTTTGACAGTTCCTCCTGTGCATGCATTCTATCTCTCCCCTGCCACCATGTAAGATGTGCCTCTTCCCCTTCTGCCATGATTGTGTAAGGTTTCTGAAGCCTTTCCAGCCATGCAGAACTGGGAGTCAATTAGATCTCTTTCTTTTATAAATTACCCAGTCTCAAGTATTTCTTTATAGCAACACAAGAACAGACTAATACAGGGGACATCTTTTCATATGTTTATATGCATCTGTGTAACTTTTTAGAAGAAGTATCTGTTCAGGTGTTTAGCCCATTTTTAAATTGAGTTGTTTGTTTTCTCATTGTTAAGTTTTATTAGTTCTCTGTGTATTTTGGATAACAGTCCTTATCAAATGTATCTTTTACAAATATTTTTTCCCAGTCAATGGTTTATCTTATTCTCTTGATACTGTCTTTCATGTGGCAGAATTTTTTTTATTTTAATGAAGTCCAGCTTATTCGTTTTTTAAAAATAGATCATGCCCTTGGTGTTACATCTAAAATGTCATTTCAATACCCAAGGTCATCTAGGTTTTCTCCTATGTAATTTTCAGGGAGTTTTATAGTTTTGCAATTGACATTTAGCTCTATGATCCAGTCTCTTATAATCTGGTCTTTTCAGACTGGCTTCTTTCGTTGATCAATGTGCACTTAAAATTCATTAATATCTTTCAGGGTCTTGACTCCCTTTAGTTCCTGAATAGTATTCTATTATACAAATGTACCACAGTTTGTTAGTATGTTCACCTTTTTTGTTAGTATTTTCACCTTTATGAAACAGTTTTGGCTACCATAAACACTTTCATGCAAATTTTTGTGTAGACATAACTTATCAGATCAGTTGGGTTGTATGTTTTGCTGTGTAAGAAACTCCAACTGTCTTCTAAAGTTGCTTCACCACTTTGCATTCTTACTAGCAGTGAATCAGAATTCCTATTACTCCACATTGTTGCCAGCAATTAATATAATCAGTTTTTTGGACTTTAGACATTCCATTATGTGTGTAGTCATTTCTCATTGTTGTTTTAATTTGCACTTCCCTAACGATGAATTATGCTGTACTTCTTATATGCTTATTTAGCATTCACATATATTGTTTGACGTTCAAATCTTTTGTTTACTTTTAAATTAGGTTGTTCGTTTTAACAGGCCTTTGTACATTTTGGATGCATGTCTTTGATGAAATATATATTTTGCAAATATTTTTCCCAGTCTGTGTCTTGTCTTTCTATTCTCTTAATGCTATCTTTCTCAGAGCATACATTTATAAGCTTAAGGAAATAAAGAATATCCAGGAATGATTTACATGTTAGTAATTTATTTACAGGTTACCAAAAGACAAAAACATGATTGGAATGATGATGAGAGCCTGATCCCATTTTCTTGCTGTTTCTGAAGTCTAGCTTGCCCTCACCAAGAAACAGGCTTAATTAACTAATGTTATCTTTACGAAGCTTTATTTTCACATTCAGACGTGATTCATCTAGAATTGATTTTGTGTACAGTTTGAGGTACAGACCAAGGTTTCTTATGAAAATTTCCTGTTTATTTAATATTTATCCAAAGGTAATCTTTTCTGTACTGAAGTGGTACTTTAATGAGATAGGTAATTCAGTTGTCTGCAGTCATTGTGGATCTAAATGTGAATTCACTATTCTGTTTCTGCTATAATTATTTGTATATCCCTATGCACATACACATTTTTTAAATTACAACAGATATTTAAATATGTTTGGATATCTAGTAATGTGAGCTTCATTATTAAGGGTCTTTTGTTTGCATTCCTAAATAAATTTTAGAATTAGCTTGTTTGCTTCCATAAAAGAAAATGCTTGGTTTTGGGTTATAATGGATAAATCTATAGGTTAATTGAGAGATAAGACCTTTATCATATTAAATTTTGCAATCAATAAACTTGATATAGTTCTCCATTTTTTTATCTTCTATAATTCTTATAGAAATGTTTTAAATCTGTGTAGATAACTTTCACATATCTTTATATTTATTTCTATGTAATTAATTTTGATAGTTTTATGAGTGGATTGCTTTGAAATTTTCACTATTATCAATTCGTTGCAGTATTAAAATACAGAAATACAGTTGATTTTATATTAAACTTGCATTCAATAACCTTCCTAAAATAATTTATTGATTTTTAGAGTTTACCAGTTTTTTTATATTTCAATATAAATATTTATGTCATATGAGAATAATAACAATTTTATTTCTTAGTTCTTTTACTTTTTGATGGAGGGTGGTGGTGAGGCTTATCTACTAGCTTTGACTTTCTAATACATCACTGAATAGGGTTCATGACAGTGGACATCATTGCTCATTTTTTAGCTCAGGAATAAGTTTTTAATATTTCACAGCTAAATAAAATATGATATTTTATGTAAATGTTATAAACTTAAGAAAGTTTACTTTTTTTTCCTAGGCATTTGGGAAAGTTTTTAAAAATTATAAATGGGTAATTATAATTATTAGATGTCTTTTGTAAATATACTAAATGATATTGTGATTTTCCTATTTTATTTCATTAATGTGGTGACTGATATTGGTCAATTGTTTTATGTTTGGACAGCCTTGCATTGCTGTAATAAGTACCAACTGGTCATAACGTACTACCCTTTTTACATATTACTGACATTTATTTGCTAACATTTTGTTTAGGATTTCTGCACTTAGATTCATGAGACATTTGTCCTCTAATCTTAATAACTTGCAATATTTTTGTCAAGTTGTGAAATCAAAGCTTATCTCATAAATGACACAGTCACTTTTGAAAAAATGATTGCAGCAGTGGCTTTATTTTTTATTCCTTCCAAATCCACAAATAAAAATAGGTAGAGAAACCATATGGCAAAAAGTAAAATCCTTGGACAACACTTACAATAAAACTAGATGAAAAATTATTCCTATGGACACTAAAATAAAAGTGGGTACTCATATGCCATCAAAAGACCTGAATAGTATTGGCATTAATGCTGGAGAAATAAGAAAAACAAAATTGGAGTGACATCTGACAATGACGTGAGAAAATGATAATACCCAAATAGCCATTGGTATTCACTGTAGCATAAGGGGTTTAGTTTTAAGGGAGCAACTGAAATGGGCAGGGGTTTTGTTCACTCTAATAGTGAGTGAGTGCAAACGGTACCCAGAAAGAGATAAATGAACTGCCCCAGAAGCAGTTATGCTCTCACGATTTCTCCAATTGACTCATCAAGTGTTCCTTCAAAATAGAGCCTATGAAGATAAACTGCTGAGAGTGGAATGAAAATTAATCAGGATAGGGATAAGAAGGAAAAAGGGAAAAGAGTTTACAGACCAAAGATTGTGAGGGAACAGCCAGAAAATCTCAAAAAGCAACCATCTATAGTATTAAACTTTACACGAAAATGATAGAAGAGGAAGTTCTGTGAAGTTGGAAATGGTTTAGTGAATCCCACTTCATTCTAAGAGTTTAAGGATACTAATTTTACATGAGGAAGAACAATAGAAAAGTATCATGATAAAACGCACTACAAAGATGCAGAGTAAGGAGCAGAATAACCTCCCTGAAGACAACAAAACACATCAGAAAGCTAGGTGCACTACCGAGCTCAAAAGTATAACTCATCATTTTTAAATGAGTTAAAATGACTTGGAAAATTATGAAACACATGAAGGAATAATGCAAATCAGATTTAGAAAAAAAGACAGAAACGTGATGAAAAAATTCAGGAGAGTTTTGATGTCTTATCAATGGCTTCTAGAAATTTTATTATGATACACTGGAAAATAATTGGTTTTGTTTTTTATCTGTACTTGGTATTTATAAGTTTTCATGCATCTGTACATTGATGTTTTCCCTATTCTGAAAAAATTGTAGCAGATATTTCTTCAAATATTGCTTCTATCTAAGTATCTTCCTCCTCTTCTTCTGAGACTTCAAATATACATTCCTTAGATTTTTCACTATGCCACACACACACACATATTGACACACAAATATGATGTCCATTTCAGAATTTTAAAATATGTGGGCATTTTCTACCAATTTGCTTTCCAGGTTGCTTATTTTTTCTCTTCCATGTCAAATCTACTATTAAATCTGTGTATTCAAATCTAAATTTAAATTTAAATATTTGGTTCTTGGCAGTGAATCTTCTCTTAAATATTAAGGTTATTTCATGAAAATTTCCAATTTTTCTAATATTTATGAAAACTATTAATTATAAGTTTGATAATACTTTTTTCTTGTGACTAAAATATCTGAATCAGTGTGAGTCTACTTTTATTATTTACTTTTTCTCTTGGATTTTGGTCATTTGCTCTCTGATGAACATCAGTGCAAACATTTTCAGTAAACTACTGGCAAACCAAATCCAGAAGCACATCAAAAAGCTTATCCACCATGATGAAGTTGGTTTCATTCCCAGGATGCAAGGCTGGTTCAACATCTGCAAATGAATAAATGTAATTCATCATATAAACAGAACTAAAGATAAAAACCACATGATTATCTCAATAGATGTAGAAAAGGCCTTCAATAAAATTCAACATCCTTTCATGCTATAAACTCTCAATAAACTAGGTAATGAAGGAATATACCTCAAAATAATAGGAGCCATTTATGACAAACCCACAGGCAGTATCATACTGAATAGGCAAAAGCTGGAGGCATTCTTCCTGAAAACTGGCTCAAAACAAGGATGTTTTCTCTCACAACTCCTATTCAACATAGCATTAGAATTTCTGACAGGGTGATCACCCAAGAGAAAGAAATAAAGGATATTCAAGTAGGAAGAGAGGAAGTCAAATTGTCTTTGTTTGCAGATGATGTGATCCTATATCTAGAAAACCCCATCATCTCAGTCCAAAAGCTTCTTAAGCTGATAAGCAACTTCAGGAAAGTCTCAGGATACAAAATTGATGTGCAAAAATCATAAGCACTTCTATACACCAACAGCAGATAAGCAGAGAGCCAAATCATGAATGAACTCCCCTTCAAAATTACTACAAAGAGAATAAAATACTTTGGAATTAAGCTAACAAGGAAAATGAAGGGCCTCTTCAAGAAGAACTACAAACCACTGCTCAAACAAATTAGAAAGGACACAAACAAATGAAAAAGCGTACCATGCTCATGGATAGAAAAAAAAATCAGTATCATGAAAATGGCCATACTGCCCAAAGCAATTTATAAATTCAATGCTATTCCCATTAAACTATATTGACATTTTTCACAAAATTAGAAAATGCTATTTTAAAATTCATATGGAACCAAAAAAGGAGCTTGTATAGCCAAGACAATTCTAAGCAAAAGTAACAACACTGAAGGTATGCTACCTGACTTCCAACTGTATATTACAAGGCTACAGTACAAAAAGAGCATGGTACTGGTGTAAAAACAGACACATAGACCAAGGGATCAGATAGAGAACTCAGATATAATACTGCACATCTACAACCATCTGATCTTCAACAAACCTGACAAAAATAAGCAATGAGGAAAGAATTCCTTATTTTATAAACAATGCTGAGAGAACTGGCTAGCCATATGCCGAAAATTGAAACTGGACCCCTTTCTTATATTTTATACAAAAATTAACTCAAGATGACTTAAAGACTTTAATGTAAAACTCAAAACAACAAAAACTCTAGAAGAAGATGAACATAGGACATAGGCAGAGGCAAAGATGTCATGATGAAATCACTAAAAGCAATTAAGGTCTAATATCCAGAGTCTACAAGGAACTAAAAAGTGGCCAAATGACATGAACAGACATTCCTCAAAAGAAGACAGTCATGTGGGCAACAAACATATGAAAAAAAGCTCAACATCACTGATCATTAGAGAAATGCACATCAAAGTCACAATGAGAAACCATCTCACACCAGTCAGAATGGCAATTATTAAAAAGTCAAGAAACAACAGATGCTGGCTATGTTGCAGAGCAATAGGAATGCTTTTACACTGTTGGTGGGAATGTAAATTGTTCAGCCATTGTGGAAGATGGTGTGGAGATTCCTCAAAGATCTAGAACCAGGAATACCATTTGACCCAGCAATCTCATTACTGGGTATATACCCAGAGGAATATAAATCATTCTATTATAAAGAAACATGCACACATATATGTTCTTTGCAGCACTATTCACAAGAGCAAAGAAATAAAATCAACCCAAATGCCCATCAGTGATAACCTGGATAAAGAAAATATCAACATACATCATGGAATACTCTGCAGCCATAAAAGAGAACAAGATCATGTCCTTGGCAGGGACATGGATGGGGCTGGAAGCCATTATCCTCATCAAACTAACACAGGAACAGAAAACCAAACACTGCATGTTCTTACTTGTAAGCGTGAGCTGAACAATGAGAATACATGGACACAGGGAGGGGAACAACACACTGGGGCCTGTCAGGGGTTGGTGGGAAGGGAGAGCATTAGAAAAAATAGCTAATGTATTCAGGGTTTAATACTTTGGTGATGGGTTGATAGATGCAGCAAACCACCATGGCACACATTAACCTATGTAACAAACCTGTACATCCTGCACATGTACCCTGGAACTTAAAATAAAAATAAATTTTTTTTTAAGTTACAAAATAAAAATAAAAAAGATTCTGGAGTTTAAAAATATAATAATTGAAATAAAAAGTATTAAATAGAGTCACAGCAGATGACAGCTAGAATAATAAAGAATCATGAACTAAGACACAATTCAATTGATATTTTTCAATGGGAGAAACAGAAACAAAAAAGAATAAATAAAAACAACCAGTAGGATATCATCAAACATATGTGTGTGTGTGTGTGTGTGTGCATATTTATATTGTGAAAGTTCCAGAGGGAGAATGGGCAGATAGAACATTTTAATTAAAAAATGAGTTTAAGATAAATAAGGTTTTTTAATTCTTTCTGAAGACTGGCTAATACTGCAGAAAGTATGTTTTTTTTAATACCCCACATTGGCGGGTGTTGAACAATGAGAACACATGGACACAAGGAGGGAAACATCACACAGTGGGGTCTGTTGGGGGGAAATAGGGGAGAGACAGTGGGGGGTGGGAAGTTGGGGACGGGTAACATGGGAAGAAATGCCAGATATAGGTGATGGGGAGGAAGGCAGCAAACCACACTGCCATATGTGTACCTATGCAACAATCCTATTCACATGTACCCCAAAACCTAAAATGCAATAAAAAATACTATCAAAAAAAGGTTATATATACAGAAAAAACTATCCTTCAAGCATGAAGGAGAAATTTAAAATTTTCCAGGTACACAAAAACTTAGAGAATGAATCTCTAGCAGTTATATTCTGCATAAAATTCTAAAGGAGCACTTTAGGCTGAAAGGAAAGGCTGCTAGATAGTAAGTTGAATCTATAGGAAGAAATAAAGTATACTGATAAAGGTGCCTACATAGGTAAATATAAAAGAGGGTGTGAATGCATTTTTGTTTGTAATTATTTTTTCCAATCTGATTTAGAGAGAAAAGCATTCAGGAATCATAAATTGGTGTTAATGAACACATAACATGTAAAAATAAAATTTGCATGACAATTATAGCTCAAGATCAGAAGAAAAAAATGGAAATACATAGGAGCAAAAATGTTGTATACTCTTGAAACTAGGTTCATTTTAGTCCAATCTAGATGGTTATAAATTAAGATGTTAATTATACCTCAAGGGAAGTGTCAAAGAAAATAAAGCAAATATGGTAAATAAATGAATTAGAATGATACACTAGATAATATCAATTAAACAAAAAAGAACGTAGTAAAGAAGGAAAAGAGTTTCGTAAGGAATATAGAAAGATACTAAATTGAAAATGTAAATCCAACCTTATCCATAGTTAAATTATATATAAATGTATTTTAAACTTTAATTGAAATGCGGTCTGAAAGAATGAATTAAAAATACATTTTGAATTACTTGCTGCTTACAAGGGATATTATAGATTTAAAGAAAAATAATTTCAGACTACAATAAATGGAAAAATATATACTACAAATGACACTGATATGACAACTAGAGTGTATATTCTAATACATGCCAAAATAAACTTTGAGACAAAGATTATTATTAGAGACAAATAATGATGTTTTATAGAGATAAAAGAGTCAATCCATCAGAAAGACATAACAAATACAAATATGTATGTACCTAACAACAAAGCTTCGAAATACATGCCACAGTAAGTGACAGAATGAAAAAGAGCCTTTGAAAATTCAACAGTAATGGTTGACGATGTCAGCAGCCTATTTTAAATAACAAATAGATCAACTAGGCAGAAAATCAGCAAACAATTATGAGATTTAAGCATCACTATAAATGAACTAGACCTAAGAAATATCTACAGACAATTCTTCTCCAAAACAACAGAATACACATTGTTCTCAATTACATATGCAATATTCTCTAAAACAGATTTGTATTAGGCCATGAAACAAGAATAAGTAAATTTAAGAAGATTAAAACCATATGTATATATTACCAAACCACAAGGAAATGAAATTATATATCATCAAAGAAAGAAATTTGAGAAATTAACAAATACATGAAAATTCAACACACTTCTAAATGACCAGAGTCAAAGAATAAATGAGAGAAATTAAAAAAAAATGCTTTGAAATAAGCCAAAGCAAAAGTACAGTATACCAAAATTTGTAAGATGCAGTTAATGCTGTGCTTAGAAGAATATTTATGGGTACATACATACAGTTTGAAGGAAGAAGTGCTGATGTTCTGTAGTAGAGTAGGGTGACTGTAGTTAGCAACAATCTGTTGCATATTTCAAAATAGCTAGAAGAGAGGACTTGAAATGTTCCCAACACATAGAAATGATAAATGCTCAAGATGGCAGATATCCTGAATACTGACTTGATTATTATGTATTTTATGCATGTAACAAAATATCAAATATACCCATAACTATGTACAAATAATATATATTGATAAAAAAAGAAGATATCAGATCAATGATTTGACTTCCTACCTGAAGAACTATATAAGGAAGACCACACCAAGTTCAAAACAAGCAGAAAGAAGAAAATAAGAAATGTTAGAGCAAAAATAAACTAGTCAATGGAAAAAATAAAGAAAATTAGTGAAACCAAAGTTTGTTCTTTGAAAACATCAATAAAATGAACTAGCATTTAGCTTGATTCACCAAGAACAAAAATCAAGAATGGGAATAAAGTAAATTACATTACTAATGACCTTTAAAAATATAAAAAATTAGAATACTATGAACAATTGTATTCCAACAAATAAGATTGACTATATTACTAGGAAGAAACAATCAAAACTGACTCAAAAACAAATACCAAATCTGAATAGATGTAAAACAAGTAAAATACTTCAATTAGTAATCAAAATAATTCTCATAGAGAAAAACTCTGGCCCGTATCTCTTTACTGGTATATTCTACCTTAATTGTAAAGAATAATTAACAGTAATTCTTTATAAAATATTTCAAGAAATAGAAGAGGGCACTTTCCAATTTCTTCTGTAAGGGGATTTATTACTCGGATATCAAAGCCAAAGATATCATTAAAAAAGAAAATGAGACACCAATATTTCTTATGAATAAAAAGGCAAAATTCCTAAACATTCTCAAACCAAATTCATCAAAACCTAAAAAGCCTACCGTACACCATGACCAATGAGATATATTCCAGGAGGTCAACATTAGTTCAACCTACAAAAATCAGTGAATACAAGGTACTGCATTAATACAATAAAGGACAAAACTATGTGACCATTTCAGTTAATGTATGAAACACATTTGACAACTTCCAATATACTTCCACGATAAAAATGCAATAAAATAGAATCAGAAAGAAATTGTCTCAAGGTAATAAAAGGCAATTACAAAATCCCCAGGTAAACATCATAGTTAATGGTGAAAGACAGAATGTGCTTTCTGAAGATCAGCAAGAAACAAGACAAAGGTATCTAATCTTGATCTTCTAGTTAATATTGTGATAGAAGTTTTAGAGCAATAAATCAAGCAAAATTAATAAAAGATATCAACACTGGAAAGGAAGAAGTAAAACTGTCTATTTGAAAAAGAGATTTGTATACAGAAAATCCTAAGGATGCCATCCAAAGGCCATTAGAAATAATAAACAAGTTCAGGAAGGTATTGGGATAGAAGATAAATGTACAATCTATTGTGTTTCTATAAACTAGCAATAAGCTATATATAATTGTAATTAAGAAAATAATTCCATTTACAATAGCACCAAAAGAATAAAATGCTTTCTAATAAATGTGACAAATAATGCAAGACTTGTACACTGAAAACTACAAAATATTATTGAAAGAAACGAAAGAAACCCTAAAGAAATAAAAAGAAATCTCATGTTTATGGATAGGGAGAGTTAATGTTAAAATGGCAATAGTCCTCAAATTTATCTTCAGATTCAAATTTATCTTCAATATCTATCAAAATAGATGCTACTGTTTTGAATAAATTGACAAGGTGATTATAAAATTCATATAAAGATGCAAGGGACTTGGAATAGCCAGAACAATTTTAAAAAGAACAAGGTTGTTACATTTACACTTCTTCATTTCATATCTTACTACAAAGCTACAGTAATCAGTGTGGTATGATAACAGCATAAGATTAGGCATGTAGATCAATAGAATGTAATTGAGTAAAGAATTAAGAAGGAAAGAAGAGAGGAAAGAAGAGCTGCAGCCCCTTGGGGAGCCTCTTGGAGCTCCCGGAGCCAGGGCTGTGACACCCTCTTTGGGGCTCTGAAGTTCCTGGCATCTCCGAGGTTCCGAGTGTCATGGTGTTCCCCGGTGCCAGCTGCTTATGGTATGCCTGGTCCAGCTGCAGCCTCACAGATAGCCATCGCCTGTGCCAGCACCTGGAGTTGCCTACCCCACTGCAGCCAATATATCTGGCAGTGCACAGTGGCTGGACCCCATGCTCACTTATGCATACTTCTCTCGCTGTTCCACTCACCCTTAGCAGGCATGGAATCCAGGCCCTTAGCGCAAGCCAAGCACAGCCAGCCAGGCCAAGTGGGCCCAGTGGTCCCCAGCAAAACTTGGGGAAAGGCACCACTGGCCACAGAGGTTTCCTACTGTTGAAGTGACACTCAGGGATCCCATAACACAATGATCTCCAAACTTCTTTGATTACATATTCCAAAAGCGAAAAATATTTGTGTCCAGATTGTGTACAGTAACTGTACATTTAGTTATTTATATATAGTGGTACTAATACATTATATAAGTTTAAAAATATAACCAGAAAAGAAATCAATAAAAAGTAAGCAAAAGATGGAAAAAGAAAAGAATTAAACTCTTATATTTATGGTGAATTGATTTTCCACAGGGCGCCAAGACCATTCAATGGAGAAAAGATAGATTTCTTGACAAATGGTACTGGTAGTACTGGATATCTGCAGGCAAAAGAAAGCAACTGGACACCTACCCCACACAATAGATGAAATGTAATCAATATGAATCATAGATCTGAAAATAAAAATAAAATCTACGAAACTCTTAGTAGAAACCACTGAAATATATTCTCATGACCTTGAATGAGGAACTTTTTTAAGATATGACACCAAAAGCACATGGAAAAAAAGAAACAAAATAAGTAAACTGGATTTTATAATTTAATTTAATTTGTTTATAATTAAAACCTTTTGTAATTTAAAAGATCCAAATGTCCATCAATGATAGACTGGATAAAGAAAATGTGGCACATATACACCATGGAATACTATGCAACCATAAAAAAGGATGAGTTCATGTATTTTGCAGAGACATGGATGAAGCTGGAAACTATCATTCTCAGCAAACTGGCACAAGAACAGAAAATCAAACACCGCATGTACTCACTCATAAATGAGAGTTGAACAATGAGTGTACATGGACACAGGGAAGGGAACATCACACACCAGGGCCTCTCAGAAGTTGGGGGTCTAGAGGAGGGATAGTATTAGGAGAAATACCTAATGTAGATGATGGGTTGATGGGTGCAGCAAACCACCATGGCACATATACCTATGTAACAATCCTGCATGATCTGCACATGTACCCCAGAACTTAAGTATAATAAAAATAAATAAATAAATAAATAAATAAACATTAAAAAATAAATAAGAAACACCATTGAGAAAGTGCAAAAGTAACCCACAGAATGGGAAAAATATTTCAATAAGGGACTTGAATACAGAATAAAGAATTCTTCTCAGCAATAAAAAGATAACCCAAGAAAAACTAGTAAAAAGGATTTGAGTAGACATTTTTCAAGACAGTATATAAATGGCAAATAAGCTCAACAAGATACTCAAATTCATTAATTATTTAAGAAACTAAAGATCAAAACCAAGGTGAATTGCCACTTCACATACACAAGACGACTAAAATAAAAAAGAGAGAAAATAATGAACGTTGACAAGGATGGGGAATAATTGACACCCCCATATATTGCTGAGGGAGGACTTGTAAAATGGTGCAGCCACTGAGAAAAAGAGTTTGACAGTTCCTTTTGATATTAAACATTGGTTTACCATGTGACTCAGCAATTCAACTCCTAGGTATAGTCCCAAGGGAACTGAAAATCCATGTCCTTACAATAACATCTAGAAATATTCATAGCAGCATTATTTATAATGACCCCAAATGGAAATAATACATTTAATGATGAATAAACTAAATGAAGTATATTTATATCATAGGACATTATTCAGGAATAAAATGAATTAATTCCTGGTATATATATATATATGATTGAGTAAATAATGGAGAAAAAGGCAATTTTTCCATGCACAAGAATTACAAATAATTTATTTAGATATTCCTCACACAAGGAAGTGATGCATAAATCCCTGCTCCTTAAGTGTGGCCTATATATAGTGATTTCTTTCTATAGAGCACAGTAACTTTACAGTAATCTGATAAATGCTATTTCAACCAGGTTTTCAAAGCCAATATCAACAATAATAAATCATGTTGACATTAAGTACCTTTAATGTCAGTTGATGAAAATGATGCTTTTTCCCCAGGCTCTTCCTTCCCCAAATCTATAACCCCAGTTTAATCACGAGAAAAACATTGGACATATCCCAATTGAGAGACATACTGTGAAATATTTGACAAACCCCCCTTAAAACTGTTAAGGTTATTGAAAACAAGGAAAATCCTGGAAGTTGTCATAGCCAAGAAAAATCTAACAAGACTTGGAGATGAAATGTAATGTGAAATCCTAGATGACACCCTGGAACGGAAAAATTTTATTATGCAAAACCAAAGGGAATCTGAAAAAAGTGTAGATTTATGGTTAATAATAATGTATCAATATTGATTATAATTACTCTAAACATACTAAACTAATATAAGAGGCTAATGATAAGAAAGCTTGTTATGGAGTACATGGTAACACTCCTCCTATCTTCACAAGTTTTCTGTAACCTACAAATGCTCTGAGACTAAATAAAAAAGAATGAAGTATTGATACATGCTATCATGTAGATTAACATTGAAAACATGCTGTGAAAGAAGCCAGTACAATAGGCCTCAAGTGATGTGATTTCATTTCCATCAAACGTTCAGAGTAGGCAAATCTATAGAAGCAGAAAGTAGATTAGTAGTTACCAAGAGCAAGAAGGAGTGGTGGGGGAGAGTAAATGAGAATTATATTCTATAGTAGGTATAAAGTTTCTTTTTAGTGTAAAAACACAGTCTTCTGGACTTAGTAATGATGGGTGCACAACCTTGTGCATATGCTAAAAATAACTGAATTGTGTAATTTTTAGGGTGAATTTTATGACCTGTGAATTAAATATCAATAAGCATGTTATTTAACAAAACCACAAGATCTAACATTAAAATAAAATTAAAAATAGTACTTACAAAATTATAAATCTGCCAACATCTACCATATCTCTGATGTATCTATTTGATGTGGGTAAATTTCAATTGACTAACATCTAAATAATTGCTTCTCTTTACAGCTAATTGGTTTAAGTATTTCTATTAAACAAGCTTCATGTTTTGGACTTATTTACTGTTATCTGTGAACAAGAGCAAAGATGAGAAAGGTGTAAAATGTCTATATTGTTCCATTTTCTGACTTGATAAAACTATCCAAATTTGGAAATTTGAGATGCAGCATGGGATGTTAGGAATCTTCATAAGTTGTCTATATTAAGAAATGGGAAAATTTTCTTAGGAAAAGAATTAAATTTGCAAAATTTTCAATTTTTTTTACATTCTTTTTTTTTTTTTTATGTGGTGATTTATGGTGTTAGGTTCTGTATTACTCAACAGGCAATCTAGCCATGTGCATAGATTCCATCAAAATAAAAACACTGAAGTAGCAAAGATAATTGAATGAATTTGATATATCTTTTTTAAAACTTCATGAGCTATCATGAACTAAAATCTAGTAACATTTATTGGCTTTCCTTTCTCATATTTTGTCATTTGGGTTATATAATTTGAAAGCTATATGCAGAAACATGATATTAATTCAATAATACTTTAAAAATGTTTCTGAATATTTTATACTAGAAAGGAAGTGAAGAAATGGCAAAAAATGTGATATTGAAATTTATACATTCTTCTCGAATATCCTTTTTTGTTTTCCATCTAGTCTTGGAGGATATCATGTAGTCAACAAAATCTCTTGAGTCTTTACTGACCAAGCACTTCCTGTGGAATCCTGTAGCAGGGAGAATAGTCCTTATTAATTGACTCAGGTGAAGACTTGCAATAGACATCAGAGGGCGTGGAGGAACAAGGTGACAGGGAATAAGCCAAAGGACTGATAATTATACACATAAGGCTGATAATTTTGGACAATGTGGATTTAAGTGTGTTTGTAATTTTTATGGTTTGAGATTTTTTTTTCCTAACAGTAAATAGCAATCTGAGAAGGTGGTGCTCAGTATTCTGTTGTTTGCTTGGCAGGTATGTTAGCAAGACAAATGTGACAGATGTGGCAGCAAATGAGGGCTATTGGGTAAGAAAAAAAGTTGAGACAATCAAGCCTGTGGTTCCCTTTAAAGAAGGGAAGAGCTACTAAGAAGAGGCTTATAGATTGAGGGAATCAGAAATATCAAAAGACTATACAGGTCTATAACAGCAAAGAGTAGAAGCAATGAGAACGAGGTGATCAGAAACGGGCTGACAAGGCTTTATGCTCAGAGAGTAAATACCGTCTGTATGACTTTCCAGGTGGGGCTTTTTTAGGTCTCGAAGATCTTGGGATGTGTGCCTGGAAACAGGTGGATAAAGTAAAATCAAAGAGAACATTGTTGAAGTAAAATAAATCCAGGATAAGACAGTTACATGGACAGTTAAATATCTCATATTATGATCAAAGTTTTAGTGGAGATAAAAGCTGAGCAACATGTTTCTGAATGAGTAAGGCTAAGTGACTCAAGGAAGAATAGCTGACTTTAGATTCCCTGTCATTCCCTTATGCAAATATTTGAACTAATCCACAAGACTCCCTCTCTGTGGCAGTCACTCATGCTATTTGTCTAATATTCTGACTCTTTGCCCAATAAGTACATGATAGTACTGTATATGATAGCCCTCTTGAAAACGAAGATGGTAGATTTTAGATGGACTCAAACCTTTATTAGTTCTATTAATTTAATTTAAGTAATGATAATAGCAGTTAATATTTATTGAGTTATTTCTTTTATTTCTGCCTTGTGCCAAGCAATTGAAATATATTATCTCATTTAAACTTTACAACCACCCTAAAAAGTTGGAGCTGTTGTTATATCTGAGAAACAGTTGAAGTGAAGGCACAGACTATTTATAATTTGAAAGTAATATAGCTATTTTTAGCAAAGACTTGGAACCAACCCAAATGCCCATAAATGATAGACTGGATAAAGAAAATGTGGCACATACACACCATGGAATACAATGCAGCCATAAAAAAGAATGAGTTCATGTATTTTGCAGGGACATGGATGAAACTGGAAACCATCATTCTCAGCAAACTGACACAAGAATAGAAAACCAAACACTGCATGTTGTCATTCATAAGTGGGTGTTGAACAATGAGAACACATGGACACAGGCAGGGGAACATCACACACTGTGGTCTGTTGGGGAGTTGGGGAGCTAGGAAAGGGATGGCAGTGGGTGGGAAGATTGAGGAGGGATAACATTAGGAGAAATACCTAATGTAGATGACAGGGGGTTGGATGCAGCACATGGCATGTGTATACCAATGTAACAATCCTGCATAATTTGCACATGTACCCCAGAACTTAAAGTGTAATAAAAAAATTGCATTAAAAAAGTAATGTAGCTATTTTCAACCAAAGCATTCTGAACAACAAAGGAATAAAAATGATTTGTAATAGTTCATTTTGTATGTTCATTTGACTAGGCCACAGGGTACCCAGATATTTGGCTTAACATTTGTCCTGGGTATGTTTGTGAGGTGTTTCTGGATGAGATTAGCATTTGTATTGAGTTATTTTGATCAAATAAAGTAGACTGCCCTCCCCAATGTGGGACGTTATCCAATCCAGGGGCTAACTAGGCCAAAAAGGTACAGTAAAGCCCAATTCCCCCCACCGCCCTCTCTGCCTGATTGTTTTTCAGCTGTGATGTTTGTCTTCTCCTGGGCTTGGACTAGAATTCACACCTTTAGCTCTCCTGGTTCTATGGTCTTTGGACTTGGATTGGAATTACACCACCAGTTCTCAAGGGTCTCCAGCTTGTTAACTACAGATTGTAGGATTTCTCAGCCAAAACCATTCATGCCAATGCTTCATGATAAAGCTATCTATACATCTATCTTATTGTTTTGGTTTTTCTGAAGAACACAGATTAATACAAGGAGGTAACAGAATTTGAGTAGGTCTTTTTGTCACTAACATAGATTCTATCCTTTTCTATTCTCCTACTCCCTCCCTTTCCACATTCATGCAGATTTTAAGAACATCACTGTTTCTTCTATTAAGCTTTTGTTATATTTATCAGTAGATACTTAGTTAGCATCAGCCAAAGAAGACTGTGATTTAATTAGACTACTTGAGATTTTATTCTTTTTCAGCTTTACTATAATATTGTCTATACATTTCTGGGCAGTTTCTCAGATTACGCAAGGACTTCATATGGCTAATTCATTTACACTTTGGCTTAGGAACAAAAATCCACACTAAAAAGGCACATTTTTGGAAATTCAATATTGTAACATCTGTTGGGAAGATGTCCTTATAAATAATCCCAAATAAAGAGCATTAGAAATAGGTGTACATTTACATACACCTTTCTACTACAGAAAAAATGAGAAGTAAAAGTACTGCTAAAATACCTAGTTTTGTGTTAGTATCCATATCTACTTGTATTCTAATCACTCACATATTGACACTTGCTAGTGTGCATGAATTACATTATTTGTTAATGTAAACATTTTCATAGCTCATTAAATACATTTTTAATTAAATACATTAAACACTACAATTATGCTATTTCACTGATGTAAGCAGTACATAAAACTAAAATTTAAAGAAACTTTATCAGGCCATGAGGCAAGATGAGTGCCTTTTAAAAATTATTTCCTAGTCTTGTGTATCATATGTAGGTGTCAGGTGTAGAGAAATGATAAAATTTATGTTAATCTTTATTTTCTATTGATTAAAACAACATACTGAGTATATGTTTGCAGCATTTATCATCCAAGTCACCTAAAACAGAAATGAACTGCCTGTTACTGAGTTTCACCTCTTGATAAATTTTTTTATTACCACTCTTAAACAATAAGATGCTGTGCACGAATAGGAGACCATATTTTATCTGTCACAAATCTCCAGACACTGGTGTTTTTAGGATCTTCAAATGTAACTGATTGATGTGATGTGACAAATTACAAGTAGTTTTAATGGGTTGGCTTGGACACTTTGGGAATTGCATTTTCTTTTGTCATTTGCATTTCTTTCTTGACAATGTTCTTTGACATTAAGATTCTGCTACCCACCCAATACACTATGGGTTGGAGGGACACAATTACATTTTTTCTTAATGAATTTATTTTCTGCATAAAAAGCTTATCTGGAGCCCCTTAAATCTCTCAGATGTGCAAATACATGAAGAGTACTCCAGGAGACACATAGAAGTGAATAACTACCTTGAATTACTCATCACATCATGACTTTCATTTGGGCACATAGATATCCTTGAGTATGCTTTTTCTTTTGGAATATTACAAAGTTTGATGCAATAGCAAAGCCTACAGAAAGGAATGCAACAGAATCTTTCATTCAACTGTCATGTTTCAATCTACTTGAATCTCATAAGAAATGTTACCACCTAAGATGTCTTACCTGTTGTAAAATGACAGTCATTTAAAATGTTGTCTTTCATATAGCTAATGCATATGGGGCTTAATACCTAGGTGATGAGTTGATAGGTGCAGCAAACCACCTATTTTGTATACATATATATGTTACTGGTAAGTTAAGTATATGTATATATATATATACATATATATATATACACACACACACACACACACACACATATATCTAAGTATATATATTATATTTATAGCTTAAAGAGCTATATATGTATACTTAACATATATATAAGTATATATATAGCTTATAGAGAGCTCTCTCTATATATATACTTAACATGCATGTTTGTATATGCTGTATATGCATATATTCTATGAAAAGACATTTTATTTTATATAAGTTAAGTATATATAGAGAGCTCTTTAAGCTATATATATATAATATATATTATAGAGCTCTTTAAGTTTTAATATATATATAGCTCTTTAATATATATATATATAGCTCTTTAATATATATAGCTCTTTAAGCTTTAATATATATATAGCTTAAAGAGCTCTCTCTATATATACTCTTTCTATATTTATAATATATATATTTAGAGAGAGAACTCTTTAAGCTATATATATAATATAGCTCTCTAAGCTATATATATATTATATATATTATAGCTCTTTAGAGTTATATAATATATACTACATATATTATATATATATAGCTTATAGAGAGCTCTCTATATACTTAACTTATATACATGTTACATATATGAAATACATATATAATTTAAATTATATATAATTTATATATATAACATATATATAAATTATATATAAAGTATATATAATTTATATATAACATATATGTAAGTTAAGTATATATATAGAGAGAGCTCTCTATAAGCTATATATAATATATAGCTCTTTATATATATATAATATATATAGCTTATATATAACATATATATAACATATATGTAAGTTAAGTATATATAGAGAGCTCTCTATAACTTATAACATATATATATAAAACATATATATATAAGTTAAATATATATAGAGAGCTCTCTATAAGCTATATATATATATAATATATATAATATATATATAGCTTATATATATAAACTCTTTAGAGCTATATTATATATGTATAAAATATATAGCTTAGAGAACTATATAATATATATTATATAAAGAGAGAGTATATATAGAGAGAGCTCTTTAAGCTATATATATATTAAAGCTTAAAGAGCTATATAATATATATTATATATATATAGCTTAAAGAGCTCTCTCTATATATACTTAACTTATATAAAATAAAATGTCTTTTCATAGAATATATGCATATACAGCATATACAAACATGCATGTATATATACATATATGTGTATATATATAATTGAGAAGAATTGAAACAATAGACTGAACTTTATTCAGTCACATACTCCCTCTCTGTGGCAGGCAGAAATATTTATTAAATAGTTATTATGCATCAAACATTGTGCTAAGTGCTATGGAAGTAACTCATCCACTTACATTCTGATTGGAAGGAGGTCCCAAAACAAAGAATTACACACAGAAAAGATTTTAGTATGATTAAAAGTGCACAGTAGAAGTATTATGTACTGTGAGAATACATAATTGAAAAATCAAAACTTTTTATTTTTGGAAGTTGGGAATAGGCAGATTTAGTTGTGGAATTGACATTTAAACTGCGACTTGGAGTATGAGCTGCAAGATAATGAGGAATAGCAAGTGATATACATCAGCATATATTCATTCCTTAGATAATAAATTCATACATTTCTCAGGGATATGCCTTAGTGGGAAAGGCTTTAGGTAATGAATAAAAGCTTAGGCATCAAGTAAGTGAGTATTTAGTAATACCCTCTACCACCATTACATATGAGATTTTGCAACTCGAGACAGAAGCTAAAAACTGGTTTTGAGGAGAAAAACTAGTTTATTGCTTCTATTTCTCTCTTCTAGGTATTGTTTCATGGATAAACTCTTTTCTCATTTGACCCCCAACAGTCCTAAAAATGGATTATGAAATAGTAAATGAAGTAATATTTGAATGAAAAGCAAATAATAAACAAGATACCAAAACATTACACTTTTCTTGCAGACATAGTTCCCAGTTGACAAATTCTGGCACACAAGAAATGAAATTTTCTCCTTTCTGATACTATAGCAATAGGATCTTTTGCAGTGCCAAGATATGGACTGAGGACAGGGCATCTGTTCTTAAGCATCCGTTCATTGAGTTGACGGTGAAATATCATAGTCTTTGTCTGCATAGACTTGTGAAATCTAGCAGTTTTCCATGGCTTCTGAGCTATTCCTGGGGGACAGACATATGCTTGTAGTCTTATTTGCCTCACCTCCCATGCCACTGTTTCTACTCTGGTACCATGTGTCCAGGTGGTGTAGCTAGGATGCGTGGCATAGCTCTTTTGTGCTTTTCAGACCTACATATGTTTCCAAGTTTCTCTACTCCCCTGGCCTGGGGGAGTCTCTTTGCAGTCTGTGTGAAATGTTTCTCCTTTTATTTTTCTCCAAGCAATCTTGCTTATGCCTACACCTTCAGGTCTTTCTGAAAACAAATCTAGAAACCAGTGTATTATTTGCTTTCTGCCTTGCCACAGACTCTCCTGAGGCAGGAAAAGACAGAATTTGCCACTGCTTGAAGGGGAAAAAAATACACAGTTAAATTCACGGGGGAAAAAATAAAACATAAATTAAGGTTTCAAAATATTTTTTAAACAAATATGGAATAGAATTGCCCAGAAGAAATAATTAAAAATGGTACAAGGAAAAATAAAGGAAAGCCTTCAAGTGAGATCTCAATATTCTGTATTCCCCCTGTATTCTGTGCCTCTGCATCATGCTGATAATAGCCTGTTTGCATCATTTTAATAAAATACCTGCCATATTCTTCCTTGAGATAGGTATAGTTTCCTGCTTTTCTCGTTGTTTTCTTTTAACAAAAAACACTTCAATATTTGGCTCATAATTATTTTTCACTGAGTATTCACTAAGCAAATTAATGAATATGAAAGGAATATTTGAATCACAGCATTTCAAATATATAGTCAAGTAGAAATATTGGCATAGTGACTAAAAGAAGGTCAATGGCCTCTTGCCTTCATGATAACAGTGGGACTCTTATCATGAAGAGGCTTCATGATAAGAGTCCCACTCTCCCCTTTTCTTTAATCTCTGGAGTCATGTATAAGGTGTAGTACAAAATAGATATAAATGTGGCTTGAAATTTTTGGGGGAAAAAGCATAGGGTTTACGTTATCATAATATAATCTTTCAAAACACTCTTTAGTCATACTTTTGAAATTACATATACGATATAACTCTCCATTTTGACATAGAGGCAGATCTTAAGAACAGGTAGCAGACCACTTAAAAAGATAGGAGATAAAAACTAATATATATTTAAAACTGTGCTGAAGGCCACAAAGTGGCAGATTGTCAATAAAATCCGATTTGAGTCAGAAACTTCATTTTTCAGAAAGCAGATTCTGAGACAGAGGTTAGCCTGCAGATAGTTTAGTAGTGAGTTCCTGTGAATTACTTCCTGTGGAAAGGAAAAGATTGGGCTGGAAAAGTTGGCAGTCTCAACAATTGCAATCTCAAAGCTGCCTCAGCCAACCCCATAGACCTCTGAAGATGAGATGATCCTAGAAAGGTGTTTCAAGTGTTGTAGAGGGGGCTATATGTTCATATATATATATATATATATATATACACACACACATATATATATACATATATATATATATATACATATATATATATATCATTGAATGTTGCCTGCCCAAATAAAGATTCAACAAGTTTATTCAACTAAGGGAATTTACAAGAGGTCTCACAGCAGCTAGAGAAATAAATCCTTAGGTCTCACAGGGGAATTTATGGGAAGAGGAACAACAAAACATCCAGCACACATTTTATTTAAGGGAAAAAAGTGAAACAAAAATGTGTGCATGTAAGTTAAAAAGTCAATGAAACAGAATTGAGAGTCCAAAAATACTTTCTCCAGCAAAAATGGAAAATAATTATATTATAGAGTAGATATTACAAATGTATCTTAGTCCAGTTTCTGCTGTTATAGCAAAAGGCCACGGACTAGGTAATTTAAGAAGAAAAGAAGTTTATTTGACTAATGATTCTGTAGGCTGCAAAGTTCAAGAATGTGGTGCCAGCATCTGGCAATAGTCTTCAAGCTATGTTATCTCTTGGTGAAAGGAGAAGTGAGCATGCAAGACAGAGAGAAGATATTGGGCCAAACTCATCCATTTATCAGGAGCCCCTCCCATGATAAGTGACTCACTGCCGTGATAAAGGTATTAATCTATTCATGAGGGCAGAGTTGTCAAGATCTAATCTTCCCTTAGTGATTCCACCTCTTAATACAATGTATCTTTTACAATGGCAATTAAGTTTCCAACACATGAACTTTAGGGAGATGCTTCAAACCACAGCAAAACGAGTGGAGAACAAATAGGCTATTCACCACTTGCTATTACAACAATTGCATTATAATTAGAAAAATAAAATAGAGTCTTATTACTCTTCATTCAGAAAAGTATATTCCAGATAATTAAGAATTTAAATGGTAAAATCTAAGTGTAATAATTCTCTGCCAGCTAAGGATTTAAAGAGCACTGCTAAACTATCAGAAGAAAATGTGTAAGATATTTTAACTTATAGAAGGAAATACTTTCTTAGATAAGCCCTGAGATCAATTGTTAATAAGAAAAAACAAAATACACTTTATCACATTAATTATTTTTAAATCTGTGTGACAAAATATTCAAGAAACAAAGTAACAGATTGGGAGAAAAAAGTACTGGGTAAACATATAAAAGTAAAGTATTAAATAAATAAATATATGAATAACTGAGTAATAAAATGGATAAAGGCTATAGAATGGATAAAGGCAATTCAAATATGAAGAAATCCAAATAACCATTAAAATAAAGTTTAAGCTTAATAGTATAGAGATACAAATTAAAGTGAGAATAAAATACCAACTTCTCAGATTAGCAAAACAACTTGAACATCACATGTGTCAGACTAGCCAAAAAAAAAAAAAAAAAAAAAGTCTGACAATATCAAAATTTGGTCCAAAATAGGTAAGAATTGTCATATAATAATTATATTGGATTTGTGAATTCCTAAAACAGACTTCAACTTTATCTGGAATGTTTTATAAGAAAAAGCATGTTTAGTCTGGGTGCAGTGGCTCATGCCTATAATCCCAGCAGTTTCGGAGGCCGAGACGGGCAGATCACCTGAGGTCAGGAGTTTGAGACCAGTCTGGCCAAAGTGGTGAAACCCCGTCTCTACCAAAAATACAAAAATTTGCCAGGCATGGTGGGTGGGTGCTGTAATCCTACCTACTCGGAGGCTGAGGCAGGAGAATCGCTTGAACCCAGGAGGAGGAGATTGCAGTGAGACAAGATTGTGTCATTGCACTCCAGCCTGGACAACAAGAGTGAAACTCCATCTCAAAAAAAAAAAAAAAAAAAGGAAAGAAAAGAAAAGAAAAAGCATGTTTATGTTTGTGATTCTGTTGCCATGTACAGATATGTTAACTATTCTCTCAACACTTCTGTGTTTTAAAAACTCTCATCAAATAAAATGATAAAAAGAATTTCTTCACCACTATTTATAAGAATTACAGTTAGCATTCTGTAAAACAAATTCCAATTGAAAAAATATTGAAGAAAACAGGAGAAAATCTTGAGTTAGGTAGTTTTTTTAAAAATTTCTTCCAGGTGTTTATTGTATTTATTGATTGTTTTTGTCATAGTTGTAATAAAAGTGCAAAAACAATTTTGTATTCTGAATTTTGTTTCATATAACTCTATAAGTGTTTCTCATATGCTATGAATTATTTGTAAAAATTTGTAGTAGTTGTGTGGTATTTCACTACATTTGATTATTTACTTTTCTAGTTTTGAACACTTAGTTTAAAAATCATATCTAATGTCTTCAATCATTGTTCCTACAGTATTTTTAGTTTCTTATTTAGGATCCATTTTAAGCAGTGAAATATCTAGGTAAAGTGTGTTAACATTTTTTGACTCTTAAGTTCGGGGTACATGTGCAGGTTTGTTACATAGGTAAACTTGTGTCATGGGGATTTGTTGTATAGATTATTTCATCACCCAGGTATTAAGCCTAGTACCCATTCGTTATTTTTCCTCTCCCTCCTTGCACCTTCCATCTTTCAAAAGGCCCCAGTGTGCCTTGTCTCCCACTACATATCCATGTGTTCTCATCATTTATGTCCCACTTATAAGTGAGAACATGTGGTATTTGGTTGTCTGTTT